>UNPT01000166.1:0-97284 GCA_900536445.1 Hymenoscyphus occultus | reverse complement strand
AGAGGTTCTAGTAGAAAGGGCGCTACCTAGTAGGGAATCCAAAGAGCCGCAGTGTGTATGATCAATAAGGGTCCGAAGAGCCTCAAAGTAAATGCCGGTCCAGGTTCAAAGAACCCTTCTTATTATTGAATCCAATTTAAGTGAAGAGTTAGGTATATAAGTACTAACCGCCTCTCCTTATACATTCATATTTAGTTTGTTTGCTACTAGGGTAAGATGGTACCTAGGTTAGAAAAATATATTATTCTAAAAGTGTCGTTTTCTTAGTGCGATCTGGGATAATTATAAATTAAATACGTATTTGGTATTCTAAATGATTTGGGACAATTAAGTTAATTGTTCTAGGAATTCTGGTATAATAGGGTTGCAAAGGTATTTCTAGAGTTTCACCTAACTATCTTATAATAACAATATCCTCCTTATACCACTGCAACTCAATAAAAGAAACATACTCTCAAACCTTCCAGAATCCCTTTTAGCTCTATTATACTAATTTTTATACTAACACTTTATAGTCTTTAAAGCCTATAACTTATAGACTATAGGATATATAACCCCTCTACGGACAAGTAAAATAGCGGTAAAGGCGCTCTTAATAATTTATCTCTATCTATTCAGGTGATTGGCCTATACATATAGAATAATGTATTCAATCAATTTAGATTACTCGTTTATTCGCTCGTTCAGGTAGTTTTATTTTCTAGGATAATTACGCAATTGGTTATAGAGCGGCGAATTATACCAAATAGTATCCCCCCATTTCCCTGACATCCAATGTTGCATTACACACACCTAAACCTCCTATCTAAACCCCTAATCAGAACCCACAAACCAAAAAGAGAGAAGAACAACAATAGATACAAAACACCCCCCAAAAAACAATGCCCACCAGCACTCAACCTCCAATCACACACGCCCCAATCACACACACTCCTTCCCCACAACCCCACATATCTCATCTATCACTAATTCCACGTCTTGCTAAGCGACTATCCCACCTGGGTATTGTCCAGATAATCTAAGTGAAGCAGTCATATGCTGAATAATACGATGCATATGGTATTCCTTTTTTGTTTCTCGTGAGGAGTAGTGGGATGATTTCTGAACATGTATTGAGATATTCCTAATCTGGCGAGATGTCTACAGGTTATTGTGAAAGGGGAGGAGAGAGAGGGAGGTGTATATAAGAGATAACGCTAGCTAATTTGTGTTACGAAAACCAATATTATAATCACAACCTAAAATCTCAGAAACAAAAGCTCCATTAATATCATGCTACTTGTATAAACTCCCATCAATCCAAATCCCAAGGAAGCTACAAACTTCCTCTCCCCAAGGTAGATGCCACCCACAATGAAAGAAGCAATCCATCGCCCCCTCCCTCACAACATCTCCCTAGCCCCCATCCTAACCGCAAAGGAAGGCGAGCTGATCGTCAAGATCGTCGTGGCGGGCGCGAATCACATTGATTGGAAGGGGGCTGATGAGGAGGTTGCGAAGGCGATGTATGGGTTGTTGAAGAACCCGTTGCATAGGAATGCGGAGATGGATTTCGCGGAGGATGTTCATGGTATGTTTCCTCTTCTATGATGTGGGAAGTGAGAAAGGGGGGGGTTTTGGAAGAGGGTACTGATGGATGGATATTTGTAGAGGTGGGACCAAAGGTTTATGGGTTCAGTGTTGGAGATCGGGTTGTGGCTCTTAATCATAGGGGGTATGCAGAGTACGGCGTGGGACCCGCTCATATACCTGATGGTATTTCTTTTGAAGGTATGTATGTATTTCCCGTGCTCCCCTTCCCCAAACATAATACAAAAAAAGGAATAGAGAACTGACAACAAAAACAGAAGCAGCAACAACAGGCTGGGTATATATAACCGCGGCCCTAGGATTATACAAACACCTTCGTCTCCCTCCCCTCCCCATCAGCATCCTCAACCCATCCTACCTCTTAATCTACGGCGCTACCTCCGCCACAGGTCTCTACGCGGTGAAACTCGCGTCTCTGTCTAACATCCACCCCATCATCGCAATCGCAGGGGCCTCAGGTCCAGAACCAATATCTGCGAGCGGAGAAGGGAGACATACTATTAACTTACCGCGCCGGAACAGAGAAGTTACAACAGCAGGTGAGGGAGTCATTAAGAGGAAAGGAGTTAAGGTATGTATACGACACCATCTTCACCACCCTAACAATCACCCTTCTACACCCTCCCTTCTTCACCCTCTCCTCTCCATCCCCTCAAGAAAAACCCATCTACCTCCTCCTCCTCTCCGGCCCTCATCCCGCCCCACATCCAAGTCTCAAACCCGTTCGCGCCAGGGAACCCACGGATCGGGATAGCGTGGAGGGACTGGGGAGAGGAACGTCATCCCGCGGGCTTTTACACAGGCGGTCTTTAGGTTCCTTTGTTTTGCGCTGGAAGAGGGGATTTTGAGGTCATGAGTATTGGGTGTTGAGCGAGGATTGAGGATGTTGAGGGAGGGGAGGAAGGTGGTGTTTAGGATTAGGGAGACGGTGGGGTTGTGATGGTGTTTGGGTGATGGGAATATCGATACAGTAGCGATGTTTTAGAATGATGAGGTTTTAAGAAAGGAAAGCGGTAATGACGTAAGACGAAATTATAAATATAAATATAAACATAAATAGAACGTATACCTTACTCGAGTAGGTAAGATTACTATTCTAAACAAATCCCAATACAAGATCCCAAGAACAACTTCAAGATTTAGCCACGTACTTGTAATCTCACTCGCTACTTTAACACCTACCTATAAATTACCCGATCTTGGTATATCTCTACATCCGCATTAGTAATCTTACATCCATCATCTTTACTCTATAACAGTGCCTGGCTAAGTAATAAAGAAATTCTTAGGTATTCTTATTCTCACTTAGTAAATCTCCCTAACAGTAGCCCCCTACCCTCTCCCATGTTCTTCCTTTCTTACTAATAGACACACCTATACACCTACCCATGTTCTTCCCTTCTTACTTATGGACACACATATACACCCCGACAAGCAGAGTGGCGGGGAAATACGAGGGGATAAGAATACGGGGTCTTGGAGTCCAGAGATAAGAAGACAGTAAAAACTCGTATATAAATAAAATTAAGCATCCCAGCACCAAGAAAAAAAAAGAAGCGCTGCGGCAGAGAACAACACATCAAAACACATCAATCAAATGACATCAAATTAAAGTATCCATTCCAAGAATTCGGAATTCCAAAAATAGACTAGACTGGAGAACCATTCATAAGAGGGTAATATAAGATTTTTCTTCAATGAGTTTATTTAGAATAGTGGCTTAGAATAATCTGCTGTAGAGAGTAAAGAAATAAGAAAAACATGCGCCTCGATGCTTGGAATGGTAAATGAATAGTAGTAAGTCATATGGAGTTCCTTCCATAGAAAGACGTTCATTAATGAGGATTATTTTTGATTTGACTTTAGGGTTACGTACCGTTCTTCGAAAGAAATATCCGGAAGGCCGGAATGGAAAGTATGGATGGTGTCACAACGAATGAGTGAGCGATGATGTAGTACCCAAGGGGAAAGAAATGTGTGGAGTGGAGTGGTATCGAGATCCATCACCACGAATCGAATTCTGATTCCTCAAGCTTTCAAGTCCTCTGTCTGACTTTTTGATATTCAGGAATTCTCAAAGCTTCAGCCCTATTAATAGTACGTACATTTAATCATAAAAAATTTTCCGACCTTCTGCGCCGCCATTATTCCAGAACGATTCAACGAACTCGATCGCCGCTTTTTCGCATTGAATGCCGATGCTGACTTACAGGGGAAGTTCCAGGATTTCCAAGAAAATCTATTTTTTATTTTTTTTGCCCAGGCCAGAGCTTTGTTCAAATGTGGGTGCCAGGGAAGAGTTTGAGAGTTCAAGCGAACAAATGCAACCTGATACATGATCAACGGTGATGATGAACAAGCGACATTGCTTACACTGGTAATTACGAAGTTATGTGTTACCAGAAAACAAGTTGCAAAGGACTTGGGAGATGATCTCGATAGGGATCCTCCCCGTTGTGAAATTCTATGATCCTTCTCGTTTTTTCCCAGGGCGACAGGGTACTTGATATCCACTTCCACTCCCTGGCTTAGCTGTTGTTAAGGTGGCTTTGGGTGGAGTTTGTCGGCTGCAGCGACGATCGGTTCCGGGGGTGGCTCGAGCAGTTTCCACGTTTCTGAATGGACTTTTGAAGTTCTGAAAACTGGTTATGGGTTTCATAAAATGATAAATATGATTATCGTCTTATTATTATCATTATCATCCTATAATTGTTTGCAAGTGTCTCGTGACTAAAAATGGAGTCAGGCATCACCTCATGGATGGTATGGAAACACGAGTACCAATTCTCACTCTCCGTAGGCGTAGGCGAGTAAATACGGCAAGGAGAGTAGCATCCGGGGGTTGGCGAAACTGCAGATTAGACAACTATCATTCATTTGTTAGGAAGAACACCACGAAGCAGCACTAGACAGCGCTACTGTACCTACTGCCCGTATTCCGTATCGCCTGTGACTGTCCAGTCACAGACTAGCTGATTAATAGGTCCAATGCAGTTCGGGGTAGGGAGTGGAAGTGGGAGTACTGGTGTATAATAATGATACGCGTCCAACGGTCACCGTCGGAATGCTTTGCATGCAACCCATGCCATGTTGCGTCGCCCATGGCTGAAAACCATTGACAGGCGCCGACGAGACGATGATGAACATGAAAGACGCAAACGCATGGCTGACGAGGTCTGGAGGTCCTATATACTATACTGATAGTTATGGATGCATTCGGTAGTCGGATGTGAGGCAGTATAAATTTAGGTACCTGTATTGTACAAGTATGAATGCGGAGAGGAATGGGCGGATCTCCCAGCCTTTTCATTCTCGGCAAGACAGACTCAGGCGCTACTGCCACCACCACTGCCACTGCCACACCACTGCCACTGCCACACACTGACTTGCCTTTACCCGTCCGTTCTTGCCCCCTGCGACAATGCTGCGTCACACCTTGCTGGGCAGTACCCACTCTGGCCCCCCAGTTGCCCCCAAAACTCTATCTGGCCGGGCTACAGCAACACACAGTGACTGACCACTGCTGACCTTGCACTCCGTACCCCTACTACCCTACCCTGCCCTGCCCTGCCACCTTGAGCCTGATACTCGTACTCTCCCTCCTCACTTCCTGTCAGCTACCCTACCCTACCCTACCCTTCCCTTCTCAACCCAGCCCGACAACAACACCACCACCAAAATATCAATCGTTCCATCTATTTTTCTTATTCGTAATCGTCTCTCGTATCCTTTGCAAGATTGGCTCCTTGGGAAACGTCAATCGACCTGTCGCTCTAGATACATACGCACTCTTCTCCTTATCCGTCCGATAATTATTCACTGAGGAGCCATTGCATAGCTTCGAACGTTACTCGTATCTACCTGCAGGCCCCCAACACTTTTCTGGGTCTCAGTCTCAGTCATACCACACATCTCGCAGCGTACTCCGTACCGTAGCGTAGCGCAGCACGCAAAACATTCAGACTCACATCGCAATCGCCTCAACACCATCCTCTGCCACATGCGCTTCCACATCCCGTAATCCTGATTCGACCGCACACCTCCCAGTGGGTGTCATTTCAACCGAAACGTCGTGAGATTCCTTTCCCAGCCTCCACCAAATTTCCCAAATCCGTCAAAACCACCGAGTTCCACTGCAGTAGATCATATCCACTGTTATCGCCAGCTTTCCAAGAATCCCGTTTCGTTTCACCCACGATAAGCACATCCACCGACTCACGAGGAATTCCCAGGATCACCGAAGACCCACTACCCATCACTCCACCGACTCGTTCCCACTCTGTCGAGCGGCGCGATTAAAATGGCTTCAAATCAATCTTTCCCTTCCCAGCCGGGACAACCGCAACCTCAGAGACCAGGACAACAGAGACAACGAGCCAAAACAGGATTCAGTTTCCGTTCCAACCACTCCCAGAAATCCAGCGGTAGTACCCATAAGATTGAGGAAACACATCAAGAAAAGGAACAGAAACGATTACACTCCAAAGCAGATCCAACCATGGCCTTGAACGAAGCAGAGCCATGTAAGTGCTGTCTATCCCCGTACCTCACAACACCACCCATCACTCCCATGGGAACAACCAAACTGACTCTTATCATAGCGGCTGTCGCCAGTCACATCAAATCATCGTTGGCACCAATTCGCGCCATTCAACACCGTGACGCGCAAGGAAATCCAATCGGTTCGTCCACTCCTTCGTCCACCTTTCTTATCGTGAATCAATTTCTAACATTTCCATTCTGCAGCCGACCCTGATCGTTCCAATCCAACGCGAAGTCGATGGGAAAGACCACTTGATACTATCCGATCATTTGAGGCAGCTATTGATGGTAACTATTCACGCAAATCTTATATCCGTTCTGGTCAGACTTCCTTAAACCAATTGAAAAAGCAACAGTGGACGAATATGGATACTAACATTATCAGCTTCAGAATCTGGAGATACGAACTCGAATTACGATCGCCGCAGCAGTTATTATGGAGGTACGCTACACAATCTTCTCCCTTCCGACTTTCTCGGTGGACAGATTTGCCACGGATTTTCTTGTGTTACTGAAAAAGACCCAAGCGGGAATGCCGAATGCGCAAAGCCACTACCTCAAACCTCAAAAATCAACCAGGAAAGGCGTGCACATACTCCCAGAGTCAAAGCCTGGAATTTTTGAGCTTTGCAATCGCTAGTTTCGGCTGTTGGCGTTGGGGGGCACGTCAAAGTGGTGCTAGTGGGACACGATTTTAGTTTGGCGTTCGTATTGAATCACCGCTAATGCACTTCTACAGGAACCCAAGCGGCTCAAAATGATCGCCCTCGATATGGTGGACGCCCACAATCTTATAGACCCGAGAGTCAATATGGAGGAGGAATGAATAGACCGGAGAGTTATTATACATCGGACAACTACGCTGCAGGTCCAAGTAATGGCTACTATCCAAATCGAGCTCGATACCCGCGAACAGCTTCGGAACCACATTTCAACAACGGAGGCGTATATCCAGGCCCAGGAAATCAGCAGTCGTATGAGACGGTGACAACCGCATCGGGTGGTTCTATGGAGCCTGCTGGATATACGACGGATCCAAGTAGCGAAAACAGTTCCGTCGACAGATTTGCAGCTATTCCAGCAGCACCAAAAGAACCAGTCGAGACTTATGGATTCAATGGATTCGGAAATACCCCACAGTTTGTTCCGCCGGGAAATGGTATAAATTCACAGTACGCTAATAATAGTGTACCAAGACAAATGCAGCATCAGACTCCACCACCGCCAAGTAAGGATACGACAACTACAGGACCAATCAAGTTGGGAGTGACGAGTGGTAATGCGGGAGTTCCGTCAGCGAAGGCAGAGAAACGAAAGTCGTGGTTCAGCAAAAGATTTTCAAAGTCATCATAGCGTGGTTCTTTCTTTCGGCCGAATTGGAAATGGCAGAAGAGGCACTAATGTGGTGGAAGGCGGCCTCAGAATGGATGAGTGCAAGTATTCTGTTATGATGTTATGAAGGAAATTACCTAGCGCGGACGGATTGTTGGACAGACTGGATTATTAGGATTGATCCTAGCATTTGGCGGCGTATATGGAGTTTTCGCTTCTCAAGTTCACTCTTTCTTAAAATGACGTGGGTTTCGTGAGATAGATACCCAAGTAAGCCAGCCAGCCCGCCTCGGGGCAAAGAACTGGATTCAATACTTAGTAATCTTTGGATATAAATATGAGGTTCCAAAGTCTTTGTATTAAGACATTAGAGACTTCCTCTCCTGTCCTCTCTAGTGCCTCATTCAATAGTCTTCATAGCTTAAAATTCCTACACTCGAGATTAAATACATTTCACTTTCCCTTCTTCTCCTTTTCTGCAGCCTCAATTGCGTCACTCTGATCCTCTCTGAACGCAACGATGACGTAACCCATCAAGACAATGTTTGCCATGATTGCCGCTGACGCTCCTGCATATGTTGAATTACCTGAATGTTCACTGTTAGTTTGGATGAGCGATATAATGATTGCCAAGATGGGGCAATTTTATACAGCTCTAGGGCCAAGCCACAGGATAAGAGTGAGTGAATGGATAACGGACCACGGAAGATGGTGTCTAGCGAGAGATAGTAGGTTCCCAAAGGACAGACTACCATTGCTAGGGTGAAACCGAGGAGTTTGAAGATTACGTGTCTGTGGTGGGTGTTAGTTGTGATTTTGGGATGGGTGGCAGGGTGAGATGGGATTAGAGGCTTTATAGAGAGAGGGGAGAAGACGTACGCTGGAACGGCAGGGGCGATGATGCTTTTCTCTCCTGCTTTTTGTGTGAATTCGTTGGTCTCTTGTGATGGGATTGTTCTGTCTGATGAGATGGGTCGTCTGGTAGCCATGGTGATAGGTTTTTGATGGGGGGTTTCCTTGTTGGTGGGGGCTATGGTTGGGTGATGGTCTGTGGAGAGGCTGTGAGAGTACAAAGCAATTGGATTTAGATTTTATTCACGACGCTGAGTGTAATTGATGGGGGTTGGCAAAGGTTGGGTATTGAGTAGTGGTAGTATTAAGGTTGTGGTGTTGATACAGAGGCTCTTGGCTTTGCTAGGTTGGAGAAGAAGGGCTGATCTCGTGTTTCTCTCTGCGCGCTCCCAGCACCCATGAAATTCCACGCGTAAAGTGCATGGAGTAATTTTTTAGCGTCGCTTTCTTTTGAGCCTCAGATTGTTGTTGCTTTAGGGGTTCACCTTTCCACGCATCCCTCCTCTCACAACTACTACACACTTGCGACACATCGTTCTGAAAATAGTGATCAGAAATTCGTTATTGTACGCTTTTCAGTGAAGGCCTTCTGTTGGTGGCTTGTTGTGTGCGATTTGGTTCAAGTTGTGGGTGAAGGGGGAAAAGTACCTAGCGACGCAACTCTCAACCTCAGCTTTGCGACTTTGCTCTTAACAAGCAACTCTAGCCGGCCACCCTCAACCTCAACACCTCCTACTGTGCACACTCTTGGATCTGGCAACGAACCTCGCGCAAACTCTCATTGTCTTTGCAGCCTTTCGCACAGCAGTATGGCTTTCAACCTGGGCGCCAAAGGTGGCATGCTGATACCCGATTCCCCCGCCGTCAAGAGACAGAAAACCAATGGCGGATACAACGATTCGACTTCGAACTCGCCTGCAGTTACTGGATATAATTCGGAGGAGGATAGCGGCGATGATCTGCTCGCGGGATATGTTCCTGACACACCAAAGCGACCACATGAGACGCAAGCAACTCAGATAATTGCGAAGGGTCCAACGAGTGCCTACGAGACTCAACCAACACAACTCCTCTCAAAGCCCACCTCTGCCTTCGAAACCCAACCTACTCAAATCTTAGGAAGACCTCCAGTTTTTGAGACTCAACCGACACAAATACTTGATCGTGTTGCGTCTTCACCTGCGACTCCAGCGAGTGTACAAGTCCCAGCCTCTTCACCATTTACAGGTCGCGACCAACCTACGCCGAAGCAGCCCACACCACAGCAAAAGCAGAATGCTTTCGTCCCACCACCAAGAAGTCTGGCTTCTTCCATGGCACCTGCCGGTACGGCATATAAACCACCTGCGGGTATCATTACCAAACCTACGCCATTCTCAATTGACCTGCTCGACTCGGACGAAGATGATGGACCAAAATTCGCAGGAGGAGACTCGGATAGCGATGATGGTAGATTGGCCAAGGCGAATATCAAACCTTCAACATTTGCACCGAGAAGTGTAGGCGATGGTTCATTTGGTTCAATGAGTGGTAATAGTGTCCGACCTGCTAGTGCTTTTTCGTCTAGAAGTAACCCCACTGTATCGAGAGGAAATGCCAAGTTCAATGAGATTGTCAAGAATGCGGCTTATAGACCTGGACAACAGAATAGACCGGATCGAGCTCGACCAATTCTGGATATTAGTATGAGGGAGATCACAAATGGCGATATTCGAGACAACATTTACAGAATCCGAGAAGTGTTCCCTAGTACCACTGTTCATACTGCAAGAGAGGCTCTTTTAAATTGCCGGGGTAATCTTGACGACGCTATGAATATGATTGCGAAGGCAAGCGAGGATGTACAGGTTATTTCGGATGATGAGCTCTCTAGGCCCACGACTTTCCCACCAAAGCAAGAACCTCAAATGAAGAGAGGACTGGACATGCCAACCAAATCGATCAGAGACAAGTATTCATCGACGCAAGCCATGAGTGCCCACAGACCAGGTCCAAGTACTCCAGTTGCCAATCAGAAAAAGAGAAAACTCATGAAGGGGCGCAAGAATGTTACTCCTGGGGACCCATCACCTGCCAAGCCAATTACTGTGGAAGATGATGAAGAGGAACCGATTGCTCTCGATTATGAGACTGATGATTCTGCAATTGCTTCGGAAGAGGAAGAGGATCCTGAACTTGAGGCTAGACTCTTGAAATATCTCAATTCCTGCAGTGTCGAGGAACTTGTAGAGCTTACGAATATTACTACGGAGATTTCAGAAATGATGGTTGCTGCTCGCCCTTTTAGAAGCCTGGACGCTGCAAGAGCAGTTGAGAATTCGAAGCCCTTGAAAAACGGACGAAAAAGCACGAAAGCTCCTATTGGTACTAAGATTGTTGACACTGCCCAGGATATGTTTAGTGGTTACGAAGCAATTGACATTCTGGTTTCGAGATGCGAGGCTCTTGGTAAACCACTTGCAGAGGAAATGGCTACTTGGGGATTTGATGTTTTCGGTGCTTCCAAGGATGGAGAGCTCGAAATGACTTCACTTGAGGACGAGGATGTACGCGACTCTGGTATTGGATCTCCTACTAGCACTGGATCGCCCAAGGATGATGACGAGATTCGAACTGCGACTCGAAAGCGAAGTCATGTCAACTTTCTCAAGAAACCAAACATGATGGCCGATGACTGCGTACTCAAAGATTACCAAGTCGTTGGTCTGAATTGGCTCGCATTGATGTACAGACGGAAGTTGAGTTGTATTTTGGCTGATGAAATGGGTCTTGGAAAAACTTGTCAGGTTATTGCGTTTTTGTCTCATCTTGTGGAGAGTGGTAACCCTGGCCCTCATTTGGTTGTTTGTCCTGGATCTACTTTAGAGAACTGGCTACGGGAGTGTAATCGCTTTGCTCCGCAGCTTGTAGTTGAGCCTTATCATGGTATGTATTTCTTTTTTGTATGAAGATATCAGGCTAACGAAACCCAGGTCTTCAGAAGGAACGGGTTGAGATGGCTCAAGCTATTTTGGACAATCGTCGTGAAATTAATATTGTAGTCACTACGTATGATATGGCGCAGAAGAAAGAGGACAATAAATTCATGAGACGCCTGAATCCTGATGTAAGTTTTCCGGCCTTTTCATTATCTTTTGGGCTCCTTCTGATGTTAGCAGGTATGCGTGTATGATGAGGGTCATTACTTGAAGAATGTCAATTCCCTCAGATACCAAGGTCTCGTCAAAATCCCGGCGACATTCAGACTTCTTCTTACTGGAACGCCACTTCAAAACAATCTCCAAGAATTGGCTGCATTGTTAGCATTCATCATGCCCACCGTTTTCCAGGAGCGAGCTGAAGACTTGAACTACATCTTCAAGGCCAAGGCAAAGACTGGAGATAAGGACCATGCTGCTTTACTTTCAGCCCAGAGAATCGCTCGAGCAAGATCTATGCTTACGCCTTTCGTTCTTCGTCGAAAGAAGGCTCAAGTCTTGAAGCATCTCCCTTCCAAGACATGCCGGGTAGAATACGCAACCTTGCATGAAACTCAAAAGAAGATTTATGATGGGCATATCAACCAAGCTCGAGAGCGAGCTCGTCTTCGTGTTGAGGGCGCCAAGATCCCAAAGAATGCTAACGATGAGAATAATCCTTTGATGCAACTCCGAAAGGCCGCCATCCACCCTATGTTGTTTAGACGGCATTTTACGAATGAGAAGATCGAAAAGATGGCCGATATCTTACGTAAAAAGCTTCCGGGTGATTTTCCTTCTGACAAGAACCACAAACGAGAGCATCTGATTGAAGAGATGCGATCAGGTTCCGACTTCTGGTTGCATCGCTGGTGTTACGACTTTGAATGCATTAGAAAATTCGACGTCCCCGATCTCGAATGGATGAATTCCGGCAAGGTTGAATCTATGCTTAAGCTCGTCAAGCAATACAAGGAAAACGGTGACCGCGTCCTTATCTTCTCGCAATTTGCACTGGTTCTTGATATTCTCGAAGCAGTCTTCAACTCGTCCCTTATTGTCTTCACCCGTATCGATGGATCAACTAAAATCGACGAACGCCAATCCCTTATTGATACCTTCCGCGATGACGAGTCGATTACCGTCTTCCTCCTTACCACTAAAGCGGGAGGCACGGGTATCAATCTTATGTATGCTAACAAGGTTATTATCTTTGATGGCTCGTTCAATCCGCAAGACGATCGACAGGCGGAGAATCGAGCGCATCGTGTTGGTCAAACAAGAGATGTTGAGGTTGTTCGACTAGTGACGAAGAATACGGTTGAGGAGGCGATCTATGCGTTGGGACAGAGTAAGCTGGAGTTGGATGGTAGAGTGGCAGGTGATGATGAGGCGGCTGCGGAGGTGGCGGGGGAGAAGGCTGTTAGTAAGATATTACTAGAGGGCATTGGGCGCGAGGACGAAGAAGACAAGAAGCCCGACAAGGATGTGAAGAAGGTAGAGGAGAAGAAAGATGGGGATGAGAAGGTCCAGGAGACGACGAAAAAGGGGGAGAAGGAGAAGCTTCCTGGACGGCAGAAGTCGATTGTTGATATGATGGCGGGTTCTTCTTCTTCTAGTCAAGGTCAAGCTAAAGGAAAGGAGAAGGCGAGTGAGGATTCGAAAGAGGAGATGCTTGTTTGAGAAGGCTTTGGATGTAGTGGTGCATGGTGCATGGTGCATGGAATGGGATGAACTTGGGCTGGGCTAGTCTATTGTTGTGGAAAAGAGATGAGATGTGATGAGATGAGTCTTGGTTTTTTAATATCGTTCTTTTTCTTTTCTTTTTCTTTCTGAAAAAGAGAAAGTTGTGCGTTTGTTAGATGGATGGGTGGGAGTGGGGAATTGGAGTCGTGGGCGTTGTCTTTCTGTCCTTTTTTCTTCTTTTTTTTCCCTTTACGCGATGAGGAAGCCACCTACATAGTCGTGGGCGTTGTCTTTCTTTCTTTCCTTTTTTCCCCCCTTCATTTACGCGATGAGGAAGCTATTTTCATCTACACTTACCCTTGTGTGGTTGTGGGTTGTGGGATGAGGGTGTGGGTTCATCTGAATCTTCTCTGTCCCCTTCCTTGTGTTGTCCTCGTGTTGTGAGGGGTGGCTGGGAGAAAGGGAGTGGGGAGGGGGTAGTGAGGTATAGTAGGAGAGGGGGAGGGAAAGAGGGAGGGAGGTGGTTAGATAAGATTTGATTAGATAGGATGAGTGGAGTGGAGTGGATGTGGAATGAAAAGATCATATAATATTTTGGGGATTTTTTTGTGAGTGAGTGAGTGAGTAGCCCGTAGTAGCTGACTTAAGTCATACAATAGCAAAAGTCGTAATAAGACTTCATACCAATTACCAACGACTCCCTAAAATCCAGATCCCAACTCCCAGCACCACCTCAGTAAACCATAAAACCCCCCTTCAAGACCTCAAGACCTCAAAGCAATAAAACTAAATTCCATCCACATAATGGTCATAATCATTTCAATTTTCAAAAAGTCCTCGTACTCTAAGTTCTAAGTTCAATAAATCTAAAGGACGCAAAAGTTAAAACCCTTCATACTACGGCATCCCGAATCTACTACCAAACCAGATGACTTAACCGTAAATCGTAAATCGTAAAAGATACATATTTACTACTACTGTGCCAGAGTGCCTATACCCCCACACCCCTACCTTAGACTTCACGTGCCTGGGCATTTTTACGTAGAGTTGTAGACACCCTAACTACCTGTTACCTCACTGTCGCCCACCCTTACTGTCGCATCCTCACTGTCGCATCCTCACTGTCGCATCCTCACTGTCGCATCCTCACTGTCGCATCCTCACTGTCGCATCCTCACTGTCGCATCCTCACTGTCGCATCCTCACTATCGTCTACACTCGCTACTAGATAGAGTTATACCCTAGTATACTATTAGGGAGAGAGGGAGAGAGGAAGAGGGAGAGAGAGGGTTAGAAGCGGGGAAATATTTTAGTTATATATATTACTTATTCCTAGCCCTAAATACTACCTTCCTAAAATGGCTAGGCTAGTACGTGTTATACTAACAATTGTTTACTATCTACCTTTCCTTGCTCTCTCCCTCCTACTTTTCTCTTCTCTCTTTTTTACGACAGCGACGGCAAGGATACGATAGTAAGAGGACATATATACGTAAAAATGCCTAGGCACGTAAACAGCTACACATAAAGTCTAAGGGTAGGGGTGGGTAGAGTTAAAGGAGCGATCGAGTTACTAATTTTGTTAAAAGAGATTAACTATTTCCATCTTTCGCAAGATGGTTCAGACTAATTCTCTATTTCCAAGCGTCCCATAAGAATTTTCATCTAAAGTAAGAGGAAGAAATTTAGAAGAAATTTTTTTCTTTGTTCTTGATATATTAACTAAATCTTTATTTAAAGATAATTTATTTATATTTTTAAGGTATATCTAAGAGTAGGAGTATTCGAGCTAAATTTAAGCTTACCTATTTAATTATATTAAGTAGTTTTACCTTTAATTCTAGCGCTGTTATATAACCCTAACCCTGAGCTAGTTTGCGATTTACGACTTACGATTTCCTATAAAATTACCTTAAAAGTAACTTTTACGATTTACGATTAAGTTATCTAGTTTAGTAGTAGATTCGGGATACCGTACTTATATTATATCCCTATTTAAAACCCCCTCCCTAAATTCCAAAAAAAAAAAACCTTACCTCTATAGACTAACTACAAAGATAAAAACAAACCTTTATGATCTATAATCTATTCCTTTTGAGTTAATTTACCTCTACGAGTAAAATCAAAATATCTTATAGATTGTATTCTATTGAATTCGCTCCCGAGTCGCTCCCTTGTAAATTCTAAGAAACGAAATTCTAATAAACTACGAGTATAATCATAATCAACTTATTATACCACACCACTAGTTAGTTAGGTAGTTAATTGCTACTCATAACTACCTGATTAACTATAAACTATTAACTATTAATTATAAAAACCCTACTTACTATACTTATCACTACACTACACCAATCACCACACTACACTAACCACTACACTAATCACGCGTAACTGTAAACTATAAAATACCCTACTTAACCAAGGCGGAGTTAAGTCAAGTCAAAGTCTATACTAGCACTAGTACTAGTACTCCCCATTCTTTCTTAATTTCTTATTCTCATTTTCTGATATAGTACGAGTACGAGTATAGTACGGTATTAGAAAAGTAAGATCCTGATATTTATACAGATTAATAACTACGGTAGCGTAGATAGGGCTAGTAAGAGAGAGAGAGAGAGTAAGAGAGAGAGTAAGAGAGTGAGTGAGTGAGAGTAAGAGAGAGAGAGAGAGAGAGATTAAGAGAGAAAGGGATTATCTACCAAGTACAGTACTGTAAAACCGAGGTATACCTACATAGAACACCTATACTAAGAGTAGCTAGCGGTATAAAACCCTGAATTTCAATCAGAGAACTCTTTTTTTTAATGTTTTTAAAGGGGAGAGAGAGAGGGTGTTAGGGATATTAGCGATTCGTTAATAGAGAGAGGATTGGAGAGAGGCATATGATAGGTATGATGATAAGTTTGATAGCAAATCATTAGGTAGGTATAGAAGGGTATCTCAGCAAACTATGTATCTATGTGTATATCAAAACATCCATCATCCATTATCCATCAGCCATATCTTTCTCTCCTTCTTTCAGGTATAATATTCTCCCCCAGTCACATTATCATATGCCAATCAAAAGCCAGCCCCAAATCCCAGCAAGAATACCTATACCCCATACCCAGCAACGCAAAATAAAAAACCCCATGAGCACATAGCAACCCAAGTCCAATGGGAACTTCAAAGCAACACCCTCTCCACAACCACAGCCGCAATCCCAAGAATCGCAAAGCTGTTCCAGGAAGGCGAAGAGGTCCGTATAGCCGCTGCTGCAGTAGAAGTACTCGTGCCCACAATTTTATTCCCGGGTCCGCAATTCCACGCAACGCAAAGAGACGGCGTAGCCGCCCCTCCAGCTGCAGTTACGACCCCAGTCGGCGTAATCGGAAACCCTTGCTGATCATAGCTAACAGGTATATTTGACCATCCGGGCGTCACATAATTGGTCGTAGCAAATCCACGATCATCCCATCCTGTAATGATTTCAACCCCAGGCTGCGAAGATGGCAATCCCGGATAAGAAGAAATAGTTGATGGCGGAAGTTCCTGTTTCATGTCAGTATAATGTCAAAATGGGAAGTTTGGTGCGGGGTTAAAAATAACGCACTCACTGCTGCAGAATTTGCAGGTACTACTTTTCCGGAAGACGTGATGATCCAGCCGCTAGGGAGACCAGGGGCACTTGTTCGAACAGGTGTTTCGGTTGTCAACGTTGCAGTTCCAACCCACGGCCAGCCAGTCTGGTGTGAGGTATCTCGATTTCCACCCAATCCGGCTGGAATCAAGGGCGAGGCAGATGTGATTGCTGGAACTTCTGCGGTAGAAACTCCGGTTCTCGCACCACCTGAGTTACCATTTATCTTCCCTCCTATTGCTTGAATTGAACCCCATTTTCCACTTGTGTCGCCGTATTTGTATTGAGTTCCAGTTGAATAATCGGTAACGGCAAGGGATTGAACAGTCATGGTAAATGGCCCTTTGGAATAATCGGTAGGTCCACGAGCCCAGGAAATGGTTCCAGGTGGATTTGAAGCGTCTCCTCCAGCCCATGATCCAAATTTGACTTGCATTGGCGATTCAGGGTATTGGTTGGCGTCGGCCGTTGCTGGTGTAAGAACTCGAACGGTCTTCCCTCCAACCTGCCAGACAATTTGATTTTGGGTCCATTCAATGGAGTAAGTAATGAATTGACCCTGATTGTTTGGCGCGGGATTGAAGGCTCCACGATTGTACGTTGTAACATCTCCTTTGCCAAAATAATTTGTTTGCACTTCGGAATCATCCGCTCCCAGCCACTCCATATCAATCTCGTCTAGTGTATCCGACTGTAAAACCAACGAGCTCACGATTCCGGCACCTGGTGCTGCTTTCATGGTGACTGTAACCTTTCCAAACATAATGTAGAACACACTCGCAAGTTGAGGAGAATCACCGGCTTTTGCCACCGTAAAATGCGCCCCGGTCGAATCGTAGGTGGGGTTTCCTAATGCTGTGAAGGAGTTGACCGAACCTTTGGTAAAGTCGACGTTGATTGATTTTCCCAAGGCTGTATTTGGAGGGCAGCTTGCTGGTTTTTGTTAGCATTGAAGGGTAGGAAGGATCAATTCCAAAGACTTACTGGAAAAGAGGGGATTGCATGCGGAATAAGTTTGGGCATTTACCGGGTGCCATGACAGCACCGCGGCAGCAATAGTGAAGAAGGATTTCGAAAACATGACGCTGGGTAAAATATTGTACAGAGGAAGAGAAGAAAAAGAGAAGCCGTTGAGAAAATTCGGTCTGGTGTAGATGCAGACTTATGACAGCGCACTCTCGTGGTGAGCGGCTTGCAGAAGCAAACAGTAGCGGGAGGAAGGGACGGGAGGGGAAGAGAGGGTTGCTATCAGATGTCAATGTCAGCCTGACTACAAGTGCCGGTGAGACGGTCAGAGAAGAATGGATTGTTGTTCAGAGACGTGGATGAATATGCAGATACAGATGCAGCTTCATGCAGATGCGATGCAGCTACTGTACAGTACTTGACCTACAATAGCTAGGCGGGATGGAAATGGCAGTGGGAATGAGCACTCTTTTTCTTTAAAATTGGGAGCCATTTCCAGCCACCAGAGAAGCTTGGAAGCTCGTAGAGAAGAACGTCAGCTGCAGGGGTGCTGGGCCTTGGTTAAGCGACGACCTCATTGGAGAATGGTGCGAAGGCTCGTGTATGTACGGAGGGACGTATGGAAATTTGAAGCCATTCAAACGGGGAGGCTGGGAGATGGAGCTGCCACCAGCTCCGTATGGCTTCCGATGGCCCCGCTTTGCCGGGGTTGGACTTTCGGGAGCGGGGCCGACGTCAGTGCAGTGCCTTGCCGATGCGCCGAGGAAGAGGCTGGCGAGAGAGATAAACAACGAGGCTGGGACTTTCGCGACCGCAACAACCAGAATTGCGACAACAACAACACACAGCTCCAATTTAACAACTACTTCTACACCGCAGTCCCCAGGACGCGGAAACAATCGCGACAATCCACTCATCAACCCACCCGGATGCCATTTCCGAGTGCTTGTTGACCTCTCCGCCTTCTACTTCTACCACCTGGTAACCTGGTTACCCAAACCCCTTGCGCGTCGACCCTCGACCTCGACTCTTTGCGTTGCACTTCGCAAATCCCAGCGAACACTGCATGTCCGCATCAAGTGATGGATGCGACTCGACTCGAAAGATGAATACACCGTATGTCTACTTCTACGGTATTGAGTATCGAATAATGCCATCGTTGGACGGTTGGACCCAAGACACTTCCTCGAGTCAAGAGAAGCATATGCTCTGTGCGCTTCCCGCTGCTACTAGCAAGTGCGGGTGTTTCGCCTGCGTGTCTTTCAAGACTTTCCCCATCTTGGGAAGCCCAAGGGCCAAGCCTCGGAGCTAGAAGTACTTCGCTTCAGGTTTTCCATCTGAGGCTAGCTACGCCTAATCATCCATTGTCATCAACCATTCCTTCGGCAAGAACCACAACATGGTAACCCTCGAATCACGCTTGGATTTGGCTTTGGACAAGCAAGGTCAAGGCGCTCGAGAATGCATGCTACCATGAGACTTCTATCTGTTCCATCGCCTGTTCTTCTGTATATACTTTCACGTACTGTACTCCAAAGTATTTTTACCACGTTTCGCTCGTCCGGTGGGATATCGGTGGGTGACTTGATGGTTGTATCACCATATTCGTATGATGAAGTTTTTTTTGGGACAAGGCTAGATCCATTGTCCGTTGCACAAGAGAGTCGTTGAATAGGTCAAGGATCGTTGCGGTGATGCTGTGACTCGGAAATCGTCATGAAATTTCTTGGTTTAGGCCGAGGGTGAGAGAGTTATGATTGGTTTGAAGACGAGCTATGAAATGCCGGACGAGTTTGTGAAGAGACGGCGGCGGTGTGCGTGTGCGTGTGCGTGTGCGAGACAGCGGTTCGTCTCGCGGTCGAGAAGGAGAGCGGATCGAGATGCAAATATCGATGGTTCGAAAAGATAACAATCCAACCTGCAATCTTTCCTTTCTTGGGCCTCGCAACAAAACACGAGTGTGTCTTGAGCTCTCACCTACTCGTATTGAAGTGTCTTACGATCCAAGAGGAGGCTATATGAGGTAATAGTCCAGCCTTGATCAAGACCATGCTCGAGTTGACTTTGACCGATTCAAGGCATAAAATGTGATGAAGTCAATGAACTCGTCCGAGACAGAGATGCCGCCGTACTGTAAAGTTGAAGCAAACTTTTCTACAAACTGGTGCGGATAGCCGAGAAGATGATGCCCCTATCCTGGTGAGGAAGTCAGTTGCGCATAGTTTACTAGTTGCGATGAAGTGGTCACTCGCTACACGAAGTATGGGGAGAAGGATGTGAGTACTCGCACCTACTCGCACCTACTCGCGACTGTACACCCTCGAGAGCTAGAAACGCGAGAGCTACAGTAGAAGTAGAAAGCAGAGAGAGCAGAGGGCTAAGGATTGGCCCAGGTAAAAGATGAGCATCAATAGGACGTTGAAGTCGAGTACACACCACACCACACCCAAGCCCAACCTAAGCCCTCCATACATACCCGACGCACTAAATTCCCGCAGCGTCTCACACGTTTGAGCCGCCTAGAAAGTTGAAGTGCCAGGTATTCACCCCTGGGACCTCCTCCTCCCCACATCCTCTCACAGCTTCTCACAGTCTACAGGGGCCGGCGACGGGAGTCTTTCAGGGACTTGCCGCTGATTGCTGTTGAGCCTCTTCAGCGGTCCAAGGCCCCCTTCTGCCCTGTGGCTGCCGCTGCTCCTGCTCCTGCCCGCCTGCAATCGGCGGTAATACCCCATGCCCACGGTGCCACGGTGCCACGGTGCCCACCCAGGCGTGAAGTGCTGAAATCTGGATGAATGACATCGATCCCATGCAGCCTATCTGACACTACTCGAGTACCTAGGCGTGGTAGGCGTGGTAGGCGTGGTAGGCTCAGTAGGCTACTATACCCTACACCCACAACCCATCCCTACACCTACGCCCGTCGTACTCGCTCCCTTACCCCTACCTACTTCGTACGGTACCCTAACCTTACTTGTACATTTTCCACATTGCAGCTTCTGCATCTGCCTCTGGTCTGCCTCTGGTCTGCCTCTGATCTGTCTCTGATCTGCCTCCTTTGCCTCGTACATAGAGTAATTACCTCACTGCCTACCACGCCCACGCCCTACCCACACTACACTAAACACTCCACTCCACTACATGAGCTTCAGCCCAAAAAAAAGCACGCACACTACACTGCTACCCTACCCTACGCTACAGCTACCGAGTACCTCATCGACAGCTTCATGAGCACACCTACCTACTTGTAGCCGCCCCTCAACTACGTCCCCGTCCCCGTCCACGTTCCGACTGGCGCCCTCCTCATATGGCCCGTCCGCCAGCTCTGATTGCTGGTCCACTACCATGACCAGAAAGGATGTTCCCTCGCGCCTCTCGACTGCGACGAGCTCCAGCACTGACACTATCAAACCCGCGCCTTCTTTGTTCCGAGGCACATCTCGGCGAGGTGCCCCAGTAAATGTAAAGACAGATTCAAGAAATAAGTGAGTATTCATGAAGATCTAGGGTCGACGTCAGAAAGTCGGGTTCTCAGAAATACCAAAGAATTCCATTGTCTCAGACCTTTCCCGTTTTCCGAGCGGAAGCTCTGCTCTTGTTCTTTGACTGACGGGAGCTTGCATTGCGCTGGTCATAGTTCGACGATCGATTCGGAATCTCAAGTCTCGCCCACCTCCATCGCACCGCGACCTTCAGCAGCTTCTCCCAATGTATCCCCGCGGGAACATAGAATGACCGACTTCGGCAACTATCGTCGTGACCTGGCGGTGCTGGAAACATCGGGAGGAGGGGGAGGGGGAAGCAGTCGTATTCCGCAGATCCACCACAATCCACCCTCAGCTCAAACCTCACCCAACCCGATTGCGCCTTGGATGTCGAATGGAGGTGGCAGTGGAGGGGGAGGCGGAACACCAGCGAGCACATTTGCAACCAGCTTCTACAACGACTCGAGCGATGCCTTGTCGCAAGCTTCCCAATTGTCTCCGGCATTTCGCCCTGGCACTGGATTTACTGGATATACCAATGTCAGCGATTCGCCCTCGGCCGACGTAGAGTTCGCAGATGAGAGACGCCCATCGGTAGCCAGCGTGACGACGGCGAGCAGTACGGGGTCGAAGTCGAGCGTGAGTCGGGCGGGCATACACAAAAAGCTACATACCTTCTTTGGAGAAGACCCGGCGAAGGAGGGGTCAGATACCAGCTTGCCTTTACATGGAAGGGAGCACCGATCGCATTCATTTGCTCGTAGCCACCGCGAGCGCAATCACTCTGCGACGACGGAAACAGCACAGAGAGAGGCATCGCCAGCGCCATCTCGACCACGAACCCCAATACCATCCAGTGATGTCGTACCCTTTCTTTATCAAGATTCGCAGGTTAGTGGCTATTTCGAGTTCTCTCAAAAATCACTCCATCATGCCGATATCATCCCGGGGCTTGGAGAGTGCAGCTACCACCAACTTCCTCATCTAGCCAAGCCTACCCCTGTGAAATAGCGGGACTACAATTATGAATTGGCTCTTGAAGAAATCATCGCCGAAGCATTGCTAATGCACAAATTTAGGACATCACGAAATATGGAGAGGCGCCCGTGAGAGAAAAGCTTTCGGGTCCTGATCGAGATCGGTACGAAAACGCAGATAACTCCTCCAAGAACTCGTCCCGTTCGGTACATCTACCTGGTCACAATCACAGGCACAATCGAAGCAACGAAGATACTCGGCCGCTAAGGCCTACGATGAGTAGGGAGAATTCGGCGGTCAGCACAAGGCACAAAGATCGTGGCCCATTTGCATTGGGGACGTCGATGGGAAACTCGTCGAATACTAGCCTGGCAAAGAGACCGTCGAGTCCTACCCCGAGTAGCATGAGCGCATACAGTTCATCCACGGCCAAGGGGCCCCCGAATGACAGATCCACATCACCAACGAGAGAGACGACAAAGAGAGGTTTCTTAGACCGACTTCGAAAGGGCAGTAAAAATAAAGAAGGCTCGTCTAAATTGAAGGATCTTCCCGCCTCCACCCGGTCTTTCAATACTCCGGCGCCGAAATACAATAATGAAAAGATCCAGGACTTTCAGGACTATGGTCAGTGGGGTCGAGAAGGGAGTCTGGCCGGGTCGGATATCAATCTCCCAAGATTAGACAATGGTCCAGCTGGGCGCGTGCCGGCTAGCAGTTCGCGACAAAGAGCTGTGAATAAATTTCCCTTCCGAAAAGGCAGAGGGAAGGTGGTGGATGAATCGGAGTTTGCGCCCGATTCCAATTCAC
This sequence comes from Hymenoscyphus occultus, assembly GCA_900536445.1. NCBI lineage: Eukaryota > Fungi > Ascomycota > Leotiomycetes > Helotiales > Helotiaceae > Hymenoscyphus > Hymenoscyphus occultus. The sequence continues at coordinate 74,464 of UNPT01000166.1, read as the reverse complement.
GAAATCGACAAATCGCGGGGTCAATGTTCAGTTTAGACAAGGATCTTTCTAATATGGAAGGAATCCTGGCCAAACCAGTACCGTTAACTCCTCTTGATAACAGCATATTCGACGACGAGTCCAGGATTGAAGGTGAGGGGGTCGCAGGCGCTGGTGCTTTAGGTTGGGATGCTCCTGACAGTTGGGCGGTCAAGAAAGTACAAGACGACAACATGGGGCGACCGGAGGGGATAGATGAGGCCGGAGTAGCACCCAAGGCAGATCAAAAGGGGCCACCATACTGCATACGGATATTCAGAGTTGATGGAACGTTTGCAACGCTATCTACCCCCTTGAACGCTTCCGTGGCCGAGATCATGAACCAATTGGGAAAGAAGACATACATGACTGATAGTCTGGAAAATTACCAGATTGTGATGAAGAAGCATGATCTCCAACGCATCCTAGGTTCAAGCGAGCGCCCAGTAGTGATACAGAAGCGTCTGCTCGAACAAGCTGGATATCAAGAACAGGACAAGATTGAAGACGTAGGTCGTGAGGACAACAGTTACCTCTGTCGATTTTCTTTCGTCCCCGCTCGAGAAACCGGTTACGCCAGTGTAACCAATGATCCTGGGGTCAGCCGAGTCCAAAAGTACAGCCATGTTGACTTGTCGGGACGAAACCTCATCACCATCCCAATCGCTCTCTACTCCAAAGCCTCCGAAATTATATCTCTTAATCTGTCACGAAATCTCTCTCTTGACTTGCCCAAGGATTTCATACAATCTTGCCAAAACCTTCGCGACATCAAATTCATCAACAACGAAGCATACAGGCTCCCACCCGGTCTGAGTAGAGCAAATCGTCTCACTATCCTTGATGTGTCCAACAATCGATTGGACAACATCGACAGCGCTGAGCTTGCTAGGCTAGAAGGTCTCATAAGTCTAAAGCTTGCCAACAATCGCCTGCGGTCATTGCCCGAATACTTTGGTGGTTTCAAATCCCTGAGAACACTCAATGTGTCATCAAACTTCTTGGAATATTTCCCGGATTTTCTGTGCAACTTGACGGGGCTTGTCGACCTTGACATGAGCTTCAATGGAATCTCTAGTCTTCCAGACGAGATTGGCAACTTGAAAAATCTGGAACGGTTTGTCATTACCAATAACCGCCTGACGGGCGAGCTTCCAAGCACATTCAAAGACCTCTTGAACTTGAGAGAAGTCGACATTCGTTATAATGCAATCACTAGCATTGATGTGATTGCTACTCTTCCAAAGGTTGAGCAAATTTCTGCAGACCACAATTACGTGTCGGTTTGCGAATCGCATTTTAGTAAAATTCGTATACTTCGCCTAAATTCGAACCCAGTCACGAAATTTGAGATACAAAACCCCGTACCGACTCTCACAACCCTCATTCTGTCCAATGCAAAACTAGCACACATTCCCGACGCTGTCTTTGACCGTATGCCAAATTTAGTAAAGTTTGTATTGGACAAAAACCACTTTGTGTCACTGCCCAGTCATATTGGAAAGCTTCGCAAGCTGGAACATTTCAGCATCGCCATGAACGCTTTGAGTAACCTACCTTCCGAGATTGGTTGTTTAACCGAACTCCTCTTCTTGGATGTCCGACAAAACAACATCAAGAAACTTCCTATGGAATTATGGTGGGCAAATAAACTTAAGACTCTGAATGTGTCCTCCAATGTCTTGGATAATTTTCCAAAGCCAGCTTCACGAGCCCCACGAGTTCCAGGCGATACTTCCCCCGAGCGAACGCCACAACCTAGCACTAACAACAATCAAAACAACGCAAATGTTGAGGAGCTCGGCCCCCTCGAAGCATTTGGTAACCGCCGACCAAGTCAAGCTTCCGGTGGACTTCTTAGTGTTGGCGGATCCCCAGTTCCTACATCTGGAGACCGAAAGGGCTCTGTCGTGTCCTTATATGGAAAGGGTGGTAGGAAAACATCGGTTGTATCGAGGAGCGCATCCGAGACGACTCTCGGGACGCTGACACCACCTGCTGCAAGCGCACGAAAAGACTCTGCCGTGTCGAATAGGTTCTTCAATACGTTTGCGAACTCTCTTCAAAATCTCTACTTGGCTGAAAACCAACTTGATGATGACGTATTCGACGAGCTCAGGTTGTTGAGTGAGCTTCGTATTCTTAATCTCTCATATAACGACCTCAATGACATGCCCGTGGGATCTATCAAGAGCTGGCCATCTCTGGTCGAGCTCTATCTATCTGGAAATGAGCTCACTTCTCTACCTTCGGATGACTTTGAAGAATTGAGTCTCCTGCAAGTGCTGCACATTAATGGCAACAAGTTCCAAACACTTCCTGCCGAACTGGGCAAAGCACATCGACTCGCTGTCTTGGACTGTGGGAGCAATTCGCTCAAGTACAACGTATCCAATTGGCCATACGATTGGAATTGGAATTGGAACACCAACCTTAAATATCTCAATCTTTCAGGCAACAAACGTCTGGAGATTAAACCAAATATCTCAAGTACTCAAGGCGGTCGTGAAATACCTGATCTCACAGACTTCAGTGCTCTTCAGCATCTTAGAATTCTGGGCCTGATGGATGTGACATTGACAATTCCAACAATTCCTGATCAGACTGAAGATCGCAGGGTACGCACCTCGGGCTCGCTTGCTGGCCAACTGGCATATGGAATGGCAGATACTCTAGGTAAGAACGATCATCTGTCAATTGTTGACATGGTTGTTCCAAGATTCAGTAACGATTCTACTCTGCTGGGCATGTTTGATGGCCAATCATTGTCGAATGCCGGATCAAAAATTGCACGATATCTACACGAGAACTTTGGAAACATCTTTTCCGATGAGATACGCAAGCTGGTTACCCCGAAAGAGACTCCTGTGGACGCCTTAAGGCGAGCCTTTCTCTCACTCAACAAGGATCTGGCAACTGCAGCAGCACAGTTTACTGAAGAACGATCGATGACAACTCATCGAGGGTCATCGTCATCTGTGGTTCTCAGTCAGGCCGACTTACGCTCCGGGGGTACTGCTACTGTCGTCTTCCTGCAAGGATCCGAGCTTTATGTTGCAAATGTAGGAGATGCACAAGCGATGTTGATTCATTCGGAAGGAAGCCATCGCATCTTGACCAGAAAGCATGACCCAGCAGAACCCGGCGAGCGTCAACGAATTCGTGACGCTGGGGGTTGGGTCTCTCGACAAGGAAAATTGAACGATATTCTAGATGTCTCCAGGGCTTTTGGATACGTTCAGTTGATGCCAGCCGTTCAAGCTGCACCTCACATTACCCATATTACCGTCAAAGAACAAGATGAAATGATTCTCATTGCATCCAAGGAACTGTGGGAATACTTATCCCCAGAACTGGTGGTAGATGTCGCACGAAATGAACGAGGTGACCTCATGCGAGCTGCGCAAAAACTTCGGGATCTGGCAATGGCTTTTGGGGCTACCAACAAGCTTATGGTCATGATGATCGGAGTTAGCGATCTGAAAAAGAAGATTCGACCTCATCGTGTTCAAAGCTTGTCTTTCAATCCATCAGCTCTCATAGACGAGTATCCTTCAGCCAGACGTCCAAAGAGGGTAAAGGGTGAGGACATCGAGGACTCTAATCTTCGTAGACTTCCCGCTGAACTACAGGCACCTGTCGGTGAGCTTGGTATCGTCTTTACCGATATCAAGAGCTCGACATTCCTTTGGGAAACTTACCCCAATGCAATGCGCTCAGCAATCAAACTTCACAATGAAGTCATGCGGCGTCAATTGCGCTTGATAGGTGGTTATGAGGTGAAAACTGAAGGTGATGCTTTCATGGTTTCATTTCCTACGGCTACTTCGGCGCTTCTTTGGACCTTCGCAGTTCAGCAAGCACTTCTGGAAGTTGAGTGGCCTTCTGAGGTTTTATCGAGCATGCTGGGTCAAGAAATCTATGACAGTGACCAGAATTTGATCTTCAAAGGACTTAGTGTCAGAATGGGAATACACTGGGGATCACCCGTGTGCGAGAATGATCCTGTGACTCGACGTATGGATTACTTTGGTCCAATGGTCAACCGAGCAGCACGTATATCCAGCGTTGCAGATGGAGGGCAAATCACCGTTTCGGCAGATTTCATTTCCGAGATCCAGCGATGTCTTGAAACCTACAGTGACAGTGATCGTAACAACTCAACTGGTTCTGTTGAAACCCTGGAGAATGATAGCATGGCGCTTTCTATTCGTCGGGAGCTTACTAGTCTTAGCACCCAAGGTTTTGAGGTGAAGGATATTGGAGAGCGGAAATTGAAGGGACTGGAAAATCCAGAGTACATCTACCTGATGTATCCTCATTCTCTCTCTAGTCGTATCCAATATCAACAGCGCATCGTTGATATTGACAACGCTGCGGCTGCTGCTGACAAGGAACAGCCAGCTTCACTGTCTCAGAAGACACAATTGAGCATTGATACTGATACTGTGTGGTCGCTTTGGGCTGTTAGTTTGAGACTCGAGATGTTGTGCTCGTCATTGGAGGGGGTCAAGGGTAAAGGTACGCCTTTGCAGGCTCCGGAGACTGCTGTGATGGAGAATATGAAGAAGAAGGGTGGAGAGGTTACTGATCGATTCCTGGTGAACTTTATGACTCATCAGGTTTCCAGGATTGAGGTAAGTTTCTTTTTTGGGCTTCAATCACATTGTGCGTCGACTAATATTCATGATTGTAGACTTGCATCTCTGCACTTGCCACCCGCCATCTTGCAGTCGGTAGTCCGCCGATTCATAGTCTGGATCAACTCCGTGCACCGATGGCAGATGTTCTTGAAGGGTTGGGAGCACAGTTGACGTTGTTGCAACAGTATAAAGCGAAATATGGGGATCTGAGATGAAGATGATGTTTGGTTGGAATGAAGACAATCAATCTATGCTCTAGTGTTTTGCATGCGTCCGGGGTGCATGCCGCTTTCCGGGTTTGGGAGAAGAGGGAAACTGTGTGTTCGCCCCAGGAGTTGGGGGGAAGGGGGAATTGGGAAGGGGGAAGGGGATTAATTGCCGAGTCGCGGAGTATCAGAGAATTGGAGAGGAGAGGGGGGAGGGGAGATGATGTATATCCCCAGCAACTCACGGCCATGGGTTTCTTTTTTAAATAATTGGGTGGGATGAAATGGGTGGATAGAAACCTTGGGGGTGGGGGTGGTGAAAAGGGGGTTTGTTTAGGTAGCGTAGGTGGGGTTCGCATGTAAATGGGGGGCTTTTGTTCTTTTTTTATTTTGGGGGTTTATGGGGAAGGTAGGGGGGGAGGCGGGGGGGGGGAGAAATTCCGCTTGAATAGAATTCCATGACCCTTGGATATTTCATGTTTTTTATTCATTTTTTTATATCATTCTTTTTATTTTTTTCGTTATTATGTTTGGGGGGTTGGTGGGAAGGTGGGTGGGGGTTTAGGTTCATATTATTTTTGTTGGGTTTTGTTGGGTTGGATTGGGTTGGATTGGATTGGATTGGATTGGATATGGGATCGTTGTGGATGGGTGGGTGGATGTGTGGATTGGGAGAGATAGATATATAGGTATATATATATATATAATATTCATTGGTTTTTTTGTTTTCTTTTTTCGAAAAAAAAAAAAAAAGAGATGGAGGTTGGGAGCGGGAAGGAAATTACGGGGTTATATGTTTATATATGCAAGGGAAAAGTGGGTTTAAGAACTTATGAGTTCTCTGCTTAGCCTTGCTTTTATTCATAATCTAATCTCATTGTGAATAGCGACAGAACTTTGTTCTCGATACACCTGGGAAAAATTAATCTTCCAAGCCTTTTGGGGTAGTTGTTATACCTACGCTCGCTCGTGCTCGCTACGGCAAATCTACCGAGGTTGCATCGCCCCTCTCGGCTAATATACATGCAGCTGGAAACCTTCCACCTTTGGTCATTACAACGTTGTATCCCTTCCTTATCAAAGACCAGATTAAGGCAGCTCAGTAAATCCACCAATTAACCTGGTCGTCTTTGGGATGTACTAGATACTTGGATTCTTCAAAATATGAAGCTATACTGTTGTCGACATCTCGTGAGCCTTTGTAGATTGTAACTTCCATAGTCTGACATGGTACAATGCTACTTCTTCATGCCTTTCTACTGATTGCCTGTGTATCGGAAGACCTCTCTTTTCCTCAAGCCTTCGCCTCGCCAATATACACGGATGGTACATCATCCTTTACATACAACAGGACGAATTTCCTTCTCAATGGCATGCCCTATCAGATCATCGGGGGGCAAATGGACCCCCAAAGAATCCCACCTCAATACTGGCGCGATAGACTGAAGAAAGCACGAGCGATGGGCTTAAATACCATATTCTCGTATGTATTCTGGAACATGCTGGAACCGCAGCAAGGCAACTGGGTCAACACTGGCGAGAACAACATTGCCGAATTTTTCCGCATTGCGGAAGAGGAGCAATTGAAGATTGTACTTAGACCCGGGCCGTACATCTGTGGAGAGAGGGATTGGGGCGGGTTTCCTGCTTGGTTGGCCAATGTTCCTGGCTTGGTTGTGAGAGATTACAATACGCCGTTCATGGAAGCTTCAAGGACATTTATTGAAAGGCTTGCCGTTGATATTCGGGAGCTGCAGTCTACCCGTGGAGGCCCGATATTGATGGTCCAAGTGGAAAACGAATACGGCTCTTACGGACGGGATCACAATTATACTGGGGCGCTACTTGATATCCTTCGGACGACACTTGACAACGGGACTGTGTTTTATACAAACGACGGAAGTGAAGATTGGACATTGGAAGGAGGATCCGTCCCTGGTGTCCTTGCTGAAATTGATGGTGGCGTCATGGGATTCGATGCACTTGAACGATATATCACCGATCCCTCACAAAAAGGACCTCTTCTCGACGGAGAGTACTATACCTTTACAGCGGATATATGGGGCCCATCCAATCCACACAATAGCCCTGGAAGCGAAACTATCGCAGGCTACGTTAGCGATCTTGATTATGTCCTTGGCAACAAGTCGGCTTCTATCAGTCTCTACATGTTTCATGGCGGTACGAATTTTGGCTTCAGTAATGGTGCGCTGTGGCAGGATCAGACGAGAGTATGGACTTCGAGTTATGATTATGGCTCTCCGCTTGATGAAAGTGGTAGAACCACGGACTCGTATAATGCGATTCGGCAGACGATTCAGAAATATGTGGAAGTGGGGAGCATTCCGGATGTCCCTTTGAATCTTCCTATGATGGAAGTGCCTGAATTCAAGTTACAGCCGGCAATACAACTGTTTGAAACCCTGGGAAAGAATACGCTGGCAAATTTTCCGATGTCAATGGAGGCATTGAGTCAAGATTACGGCTTCACACTCTACGAAAACATAATTACCTCGCCCGTAAGCGGATCTATTCAACCAGGAGACCATGCGCGGGATCGAGTCATCATCTATGTGAACGGAAATAGAATTGGCATCATCGACAGTCAATACAAGAACCCCCCAGCTGTCAATGTATCCCTTGGAATCGGTGACAAACTTCAACTGTTTGTGGAGAATCTCGGAAGAGTAAATTACTATTCACGAGGAACCCCGTACCAGAATCGTGTCACAGATCCTTACAAAGGCATCGTGGGCAACGTGACGATTGGAGGAATAGTACTTCAAGACTGGAGCATGTTCACACTTCCCCTCGCAGACATTTCTTTCGTCGACAATATTGTGAGTGACGCTGTCGAAGCTGCCAACACCTCTCAAAACACACCTGTATTTTATAGGGGCTGCTTCAATGTTACGAAAGAGTTTTCCGACAAGATGGAGTTAGACACATATCTCGCTATACCCGCGGGCGTGAAAGGAAACGTCTGGGTGAACGGTTTCAATCTAGGAAGGTATTGGCGTGTAGGACCTCAACAATCGTTGTACCTTCCTGGCGCCTTACTGAAGCCAGGCGATGAGAATCAAGTTGTGGTTCTGGAATTGGAACCGGATCGTGTGAAGGGGGAGATGGGTGGGAAAGGTTTGGCGCAGAGGGAATGGGGGAATAATTTGGATGAAGATTGTTTGACGTGTACTTAGCCATATGGTGAAACCAAGACAGTTGGTTGAGATTTTTATATTTCTACTCGTGGTGCTAATCCTTTTATATACAGCCTCTCGATCGGCACAAGACAACGCTAAGCTTCACTTGACTGATGAAGACCCGGCAGCTTTGGAATTTGTGCTGAACGTCATGTACATGAGATTCCTCAGTGATCCTTTTTATATATTTCCACCACGCCACTCGTTTTTTCAAGTAGCAGTATAGATTGACAAATACGGGAAATTGAGATGATGGAGCCCTAGGTTTCACAGTGGAAACTGGCTAGCAATATGTACTAGCACGCTTATGAAGAGAGACCACTGATCACCGTAAGCGGGTTCTTCAGTGAACCCGAGTGGTTTGAGGACTGTCCTTCACAAGTCATCCGTGAGCACCCATTTGTCAATGAAGATTCGGTTTGCTTGGGCTACCTGTGCCGCAGCAGATTATCGGTGAGTCCGGTTCACTGCCATCTAGCGGCTTTTCGTTCTTGATAACTTTTAATAGATGAACTCGAAGATTGTCAATGACGGCTTATCGCTTTGAGTACTCGGTAGCCGCATTCTGAAAGAAAAGTTCTTTCTTCAAGAAGATGGGGGGTTCTGGAAAGGAATTTGTAGGCGCCTCTAACCTCGTAAATAAAACATTTGATCCAAAAAAAATTAAAAAATTGCCATAGTCGATTTAATTTATCGCCACGTCGCCCTGAATCAGGTCTCCTTAAGAATAATCAATTTCTATCTATATTGCTTTTTATATTTGCTCTCTATCGTTTCGATATAACATTCTCCGTATGATATATTCGAACTTTTGTTCTCTCGAAAACTTGGATTTAAGTATAATATGATATGATGAGTAAAGTTCTATTCCCCTGTAAGCGAGCGAAATCTACAAGACTGTAAACATGGAAGCCAATTATTCACCAACATCACCATATGGAAAAGTTGCAGTCTACGTTCAGAAATATCCGGCAATATCGAAAGAAATCCTGAGCTATTATGGGTCAGTAGAAGGATTATTTTGAGAAGTCAAGTTGCGTGTTTAAGCTAGTGTGTTGACATTCTAGGCATCGCTTCAAGCCAAGCAGGTACTCGAGTAGCAACCAAAAAGGGGAAGGTGGGAATTACCCGAAACCTGCAAAAATGGCAATAATCAGACCTACTCAACGCAACATCTATGCATAACTTAAATGAAACCAACGAAGCCGGCAACAGGGAGATTTTCTCAGTTCCGAGTTTTCTCGTATCTTTCTCTTGGTTTTCAGTCTGTTTCTACTCAGCCTTCGAGGTTACGAACTTGCTATGCCTTGGTGAGCAAATTCGCGGGGATCACGAGCGTGGGGCATTTCTGCGCTGTGGGACAGGGCCCAGTAGCTTTGCCTGGCAGCACAACATCAAAGCCAACCATCAACCTTGAACCACGGCAATGGGACCCCACAATCCACCAAGATGTCGGAATACCTTCATATTATCTACAGCTCTGCAAGTTCGGTGGAGTGCTGGAAACCGCTCCAATTCTTATACCATCACTCATCACTAAAATGAAGGTCCCACGCCTCTGCTCCGTCAGTAGTATCTCCCGTCGCAACTTCTCGTCTTCTACCCGTCGATGGCAGATAAACAAAATATGTGCCTCCGCCAGCGAAGCTATAAAAGATGTGAAAGGTAGCACGACCTTGCTGGTTGGTGGTTTTGGCTTTAGCGGAGTCCCGAATTCGCTCATCAACGCGTTGCGCGATCGTTCGGATTTGAAGGATTTCACCGTCGTCTCGAATAATGCTGGCATGCCAGGTGTTGGATTGGGGCAGTTGCTTGAAAGCAAGCAGATCAGCAAGATGGTTGCTTCGTTTATTGGAGAGAACAAGTTGTTTGAGAAGATGTATCTCTCCGGAGAACTGGCCCTCGAGCTTACTCCACAGGGCACTATGGCAGAGAAATGTGCGGCAGGGGCAGCTGGCGTGCCAGCTTTCTATACTCCAGCGGCATATGGCACAATTGGTATTTCTTTCACTTCCTCGAAGTTAGATCGAAGTAGTCATTTACTAACAATATCCGTAGTACAAACGGGAGACCTCCCAGTACAATACAACTCAGACGGTACCGTTGCCCTAATGTCGAAACCAAAAGAAACTCGAACATTCAATGGGAAGCCATACGTAATGGAGGAATCAATATTTGCGGATTACTCATTCGTCAAAGTCCACAAGGCAGACAGAATGGGCAATTGTCAATTTCGAAAAGCGCAAAACAATTTCAACGAAGCAATGGGTAAGAATGCGAAGATTACATTGGTTGAGACGGACCACATTGTAGAAGTTGGTGAAATTGCACCGGAAGATATACACATTCAGGGAATTTATGTCAGCAAGGTGATTCAAAGCACAGAAGAGAAGAAGATTGAGAAGACTACATTTCGAAAGACACCAGAGGAGTTGAAGGCTTCAGGTAGGTTTTTCTGAGTTCGAATTTGGTATTTTCCAAGCTAATCGAGACTTTTCTCAGTCGGAGGTGGTTCAACAAGTCGAGAAAGAATCATCAAGCGTGCTGCAAAAGAATTCAAGGATGGTATGCACGTTAACTTGGGAATCGGCATACCGCTCGCAGCTCCAGCGTTTGTTGAACCAGGAATTGAAGTTGTTCTGCAGTCGGAAAATGGTATTCTCGGAATGGGACCATATCCATACCCAGGCGAGGAAGATCCTGATCTGATCAATCCCGGAAAAGAAACTGTGACTTTAAATCAAGGCGCTTCGTTGTTTGGCAGCCATGAAAGTTTCGGCATGATTCGAGCTGGAAGGATTGATCTCACGATGCTGGGTGCTTTGCAGGTTGGAATGTATGGTGGTAAGTATCTGTAAGATGATTAGTCTCAAATAGTGCTAATATTTTCACTTAGATCTTGCGAATTTCATGCTGCCTGGAAAAGTCAAGGGTATCGGTGGCGCTATGGATCTGGTCGCCAACCCAGAAAAGACAAAGGTTGTTGTCACTATGGATCACGTTGACAAGAAGGGCAATCCCAAAATTCTAAAACGTCAGTATCCTGAGAGTATCCACCTGAATGTCTACTGACAAACTCGCAGAATGCACATTCCCGCTTACGGGTCAGAACTGTGTATCGAGGATTATCACCGAGCTCGCAGTCTTCGATGTTGACCGCTTGGAAGGGTTGACCTTGATTGAAGTTGCTGAAGGTGTCACGGTTGATGAGGTTAAGGCAAAGACTGAAGCTCCTTTCAAAGTCTCTCCGGATCTGAAGACCATGCTTTAATTTGTATAGTATTCTTTTACAATAGAGAAGACAAGATCATTGTAGGTTCTCTAAGAGAATGTCCGTTTTACTTCAGAGACGTATGAATCTCCTTCACACCCCCAGTAGTAGAATCAGCATTTCTCTATTTCCCCAACACAATTGTATTCAGTGCCTCGATTTTCGACTTTGTGCTCAGGCTTCCTGGATGTTTGTAAGGGTCGCTGTCAATCGATATGAGGGCATCAGCTCAGATTTGGACTTGAGAGTCATTTCCATATGAAGGCTCGGAGAATACAGGGTGGGGAGAAGGCTTCGTCCTGTTAGTAATGATTTCCTGTTGTTCAAAGAGAATTGTAGAGTATGCCTTAGCTTTATAAAAGCTATTCATTTTCCTCTTCCACAACTCTACACATGCTCTTTTGGACCAGTAGGACGCCGATATGAGAAACAATATACTGAGAACCAAGCAATTCTACCACCTGTAAAAACGTCTACAGCACAACGCCTTGCTTTCAATACCGTCGGGTTCTTACCGAGATCACATGACCTGTGTAATTGGATACCTTATCCCAAACGCGCGGGTTGATTACTGAAAAGACGTTGGTTTGGCGCCCGTGGTTGCACAAGACTCAAAGTCTCATAGTGGGGCATTTATGAAGAGGGGTGGAGGGGAACTACATACCCGCTTCGGCAGCCCCACACCACCTTTCTGGGGATTATGCAGTGAAACCACATATGTGCAGCTAGCTAACTAGATACGTTATCACTCGGGGTGGTGAAGTGAAAGCTGGCAGTGATATATCGTATATTTTTAAGCTTCTTTTTTTCACCGGAGTTCATCTCGTAGAATTTCCAAAAGGGTCTACTTATCAGAAGGTCTTAGAAAAAAACAGGGCTTGAAAATGACAGCACTTTCCAATGCTGCCCGCAGAAGTCTGACTACAAAACTGCCTAGTGATGTAGTGATTCTCTCCTCAGTTCGCAGTCCCGTAACGCGAGCCTTCAAGGGAGGATTCCGAGATGCCTGGCCGGAGGATCTCATTGGACCTGTACGTACATACCTATTCCCATGACATTACTCACTAACACACCATCCAAAACAGGTCATGAAAGCAGCCGTCACACGCGCAAAAATCGCTCCAAAAGACGTCCAAGATGTCCTCATCGGCAACGTCCTCGCCGAGTTGGGCTTCGCGAAAACGGGCAGGATGGCACTGAATCATGCGGGCTTCCCTAATTCCACTACTTTCCATACGGTGAATCGACAGTGCTCGTCGAGTTTGCAGGCTGTTACGCATCTGGCGCATGCGATTATGGTGGGTCAGATTGAGGTTGGTCTTGCAGGGGGTGTGGAGTCTATGTCGAGGAATTATAAGGCTACGCGAGGCATACCGCAGGATTTGAGTCCGAGGTTAAGAGGGAGTGAGGTTAAGGAGGCTGCGGATTGTATTATGCCGATGGGGATTACTAGTGAGAATGTGGCGGAGAGGTTTGGGATTACGAGGGCGATGCAGGATGAGTTTGCGTTTGAGAGTCAGAGGAGGGCGAGTGCCGCGAGGAGTGAGGGGAGGTTTGAGAGGGAGATTGTGGGGGTGGAGACGGTGAATGTTGGTGAGGATGGGAAAGAAGAAAAGGTGGTGGTTACGAGGGATGATGGGATTAGAGATGGGTTGACGCTGGAGAAGATTAAGTCTATGAAAGCTGCCTTTAAAGAAGATGGTGGAAGCACAGCTGGGAACTCGTAAGTCCTTACTTGAAATTCAATTTTACATCCGCTAATCTGAGGGTAAAGATCACAAATCTCAGATGGAGCAGCAGCAGCCATCCTCTGTCGTCGTTCTTGGGCGGATGCTCGCGGTCTCAAGCCCATTGGTCGTTTTATAGGAACCCAAGTAGCAGGCTGTGAACCCGCACTCATGGGAATATCACCTATCTACGCGATCCCAGCTTTACTCAAACACACCGGTTTCTCACTATCAGACATCGATATCATTGAGCTGAATGAGGCTTTTGCAAGTCAAGCAGTGTACTGCATTCAAGAATTGGGGTTGGATGAGAAGAAAGTCAATCCGAATGGTGGTGCGATTGCTATTGGACATCCTACTGGTGCTACGGGCGCGAGACAGCTGGCTACTTTGATGAATGAACTGGATAGGAGTGGGAAGGAAGTGGGTGTTATAAGTATGTGTGCTAGTACTGGGATGGGAGTTGCTAGTTTGTTTTTGAGGGAATGATGGGTTTTGCCATGATATTCTCTGAACTAATCAACTCTCCAAATTTCTGGAGCTAAATTCAAAACACGAGTACCCTCGTCATAATCTTAAGCGAGAATGAGAATAAAACACCTCACTACCAGTAAATAGCTCTCTATCAAAGTTTCCCCACATCATGTGAATCTTAGGTTTCCCCAACTCATTAATACTAAGTACATGTTTCCTCATCCAGAACTCAATTCACACCTGGACTATGGAGTCTGGACTTTCGGGTTTCAGGTACCCACCAAAGCTCCTCCCCCACCAGGACTGCCACATTTGCGGGGTTCGCTACAAGCCCCACCCGGTCGGTACTGTACTCAACACGACTACGTAGATCGCGTCTCCCAAGACGTCAATTCCAAGTGGAGGTACCGTACACAACCAGTACCTCAAAGCAGGGGTCTAGAGTATACGCTACGTGGGGATAATTCGTAGGTGATTTTCTTTTCTGTGTTGTCTTTCATATCCATATTCATTCAATCACACATACAATTCCAACACGAAAGTGGGGTATGACACAACTCTCATTCTTTAGAAGAAAAATATGATATCTCACACCTTCCGTCGTACCCTTTTAACCTCCTCGTCGTTTTTGAAGATCGCTGGGAAGAGCAATTGTAGGGTTTCTGAGAGGGTGACGAGGATTTTGCAGAGGCGCAAGATGAATGTTTCGGCGATTGATTCGCGGATTTTTCGCTCGTTGTTTGGGACGGAGGAGATTAGGAATGTAAGTTGTTTTTTATTCTGTCTTCTTCGTACAGGTCCTCAGTTGGAGGAAGATAGGATGTGGATTTCTTTCTGTTACTTGTAATGGAGTTTACACCAGAGGAACTGGATCTTTTCAAGAGAAGGATTTCATACTTCTATAAGCGTCTAATACGGACGGAGACTTAAAAGACGGTCTCTCTAATTTTCAAATATTCTGTATTAACAAAATCCTCAGGTATTCTCAGACACATCCTACATGCACCACTGCATCGCCGTCGAACTCGCCCTAGCCCGCGCCCAATCAACCCTCTCCATCATCCCCCCCCAAACCGGCGCAACCCTCACGCAAACCCTCAAGGACATCGCGCCCTCACTCAACTACTCCAAGCTCGAGAAAGAAACCGAGATAGTAGGCTACCCCATCCTCCCTCTGATAACGCAACTGCAAGCCCTCTCCGATGGCGAAAGCGGCAAGTACATTCACTGGGGCGCCACGACTCAGGATATCATGGATACCGCCTCGATACTGCAGATGAAAAAGGGACTGGGAATTATTGAAAAGGGATTGAGGGATGTGATTAAGGCGCTAGAGGGTCTGAGTGAGAAGTATAGGGATGTGCCGATGGCGGGACGCACGCATTTGCAGCATGCTCTCCCCGTGACTTTTGGGTATAAGGCTGCGGTTTGGTTGTCTTCTTTTCAGAGACATCTCGAGAGGTTGGAACAGCTTAAACCGAGAGTCTTACTCGTGCAATACGGAGGCGCGGCGGGAACTCTTGCATCGTTGGGGAATAAAGATGATGTGGGACTCAAAGTCCGCGCTGAGTTGGCGAAAGAACTGGAGTTGGAGAATCCAAGTATTACCTGGCATGTAGCCCGTGACGGCCCAGCCGAGATCCTGAATTTCCTCGCGTTACTGGGAGGTAGTTTGGGCAAGGTGGCGTTGGATCTCATGATTCTTTCTTCGAATGAGTATGGTGAGGTTTCGGAGCCCTTCGTTCCTCATCGTGGGGCTTCAAGTACGATGCCGCAGAAGCGAAATCCCATCTCCAGCGAGCTGATGCTGGCGGCATCCAAGGTTCTCCGATCCAATGCCGGATTGGGTCTTGATGCCATGGTGTCGGATTTCGAGAGAGCTAGTGGACCTTGGCATCTGGAATGGGTTGCTGTGCCTGACAGCTTTGTCATGGCAGTTGGCGCGTTGCATCAAGCGGATTTTGTGCTTTCGGGTTTGGTGGTTCATGAGCAGGTTATGGAGAAGAATTTGAAGAGTAGTAGGGGGTTGATTGTGGGTGAGGCGGTGATGATGGGGTTGGCACCTCATCTTGGAAGAGGGAGAAGTCATGATGTTGTATATAAGGCGTGCAAAGAGGCAATTGAGGAGGGGAAGAGTCTTTTTGAGGTGTTGGTGGAAGAGGAGGAGGTTGTGAAGTGTCTTGGTAAAGAGGGATTGGGAGCCCTGTGTGAGGAGAAGGAGTATTTGGGTATGGCTGGCAGGATGGTCGATGAGGTTTTGGGAAAGAAATAGGGCATATTGTTTGCATATCTAAGGAGTTTTAAAGTTTTACATGAAGGATTCTAAGAAACGTCCATTCCCATATGTGTGCATGTTAAGGCTTGAATGAACTATCATACTACACCATACAGATAGCGATCCTGTGACTCGACATCACCAAAACGCCTGAACGGGTCTAGAAGCCTACAGTAAGATAATACTTGATTTGTCCACATGAGGAGATAGTAACAGAGAAATATACCCTGCGGTGTATTGAAGATCCTCAAACTCCAACAACAAACACATCAAACCCAGTCACTCACAATCCACCACTCCAAGCAAGAAACCCTCCATATGATTTCCAAGGCACGCCACAGCGACATGTACTCAATACCACCCCAGCTAACAAATACCAAGGCTTCTGAGTAAAAAATTCTCAATTACCAAAACTAAGCTAAATCATTAACCATCAAATATAGCCACCAAACCCACAAAACTATCTACACAAAAACGCCATTATTCTATCACCCACCCACCCACCACACCACACCTTCCCTAATCCTCAGACTTTTACCAACCTCTGACCAAAGAAAAATCATTCAAACCTTCCAATATGAGGCTGATGATAAAACTCCAACCTCTTCTTCTCCTCCTCCTTATCATCCTTAACTCGCTTGAGAAGATCTTTGATCCCGGGGTATGTGGAGAATTTGTCCTATATCGCATTAGCAAGAATTTCTGAACTCAATGACAAGAGGGATGAAGACTTACAGGCAAACTATCCCACACCTTGGGATCGGTAGCTACTTGACTGAGACACCCACATCCCTTCCTCGCATACTCAGTCCACAAGAAGGTTCGCGAGCTCTCGACCATGATGGTCATTTGATCTGATCCATATTAGCTTCTGCCGACATACGACCACAGAATGAACAAAAAAGCAAAACTCACCCTCCAATATCCTCCTCGGCTGATTAACAACCGCCCTCCTCATCTCCCTCTGATACCCCTCTCCATACCCCCCATGCGGCGTATGCCCACCCTCAAAACTCCCACCACCCGGTTCAAAGCCCTCACTGCGTCCGAGTCCATTCCCATACAGGGAGGCCAGGAACTCCGACGCACTATTCCTATGGAAGTACGGCAGTCGAAACGTGTTGGACGCAACATCCCACCTGGGACCAAACCACAAGAAGTCCGCCAGGGGGACGAGGGGATCATGGCTCTTGGCCGTGAGGACTGTGTTAACCGAGGGATCCGTATGATCGACACTCGTCGAGTTCTGGGAGGAGAACTTGGTGAGGTCATATTTGTATGGGACGACGTTCCCGTGCCAGGCTACGAGGTCGTAGGGTGTGTGGTCTTGTGAGATGGCAGTGTACGTTCCGTTCATCTTATTCACAATCTCAAAGGGCACATGGAGATCCTCATCAATAAACGCAATCGGACTCAAAAAGTCCCTCGGGTTCGCCAACCCATGTCCTCCAATCGGCCCAAGATCAGGGAGTTCCCAGGTGCTTCCCCAGATCTCAGTGATATACCCTCTTGCACCCTCTCCCGGCGCCGCCTTCTCATCAAGGTTAACCGAGAACCGCACACCGCGCTGGATAACACAGATCTCCCCGGGCTGGACATACAACTTCCCAAACTCGGTTTGGATATCCAAGATGCCTTTTTGCGGACAGATCAAGAAATCGCCGTCACAGTTGCAGAAACAGCGTGTGGACATGGATTTGTTGAACATGTAGACGTACAGCGCGAGTCCCTCGCGGAGATTCGGATCGCCGGAGCCACCGAGGGTATGTAGACCATCGACAAAGTCCGTCGGCATGGAAGCAGGTGGGATGGGGAAGGGGGTCCATTCCGCCTGTTCGGCGAGGAGGGCAACCTTGGGATTGAGACTCAGGAAACAGTTCTCGACATTGGCGGTGGTTTTGACATCATAATATCCATCTGAATCCAAATCAGCAACTTTTCTTTTCTTTTATTCTCTGTCGAAATCCAAATCTTTTTGTATCTTGCAAAATAGGAAAGAAGAAACTTACTATGCGCAGCAGCCGGTCGAACACGGTACATATACGTACTCCTATTCGCCTCCCTCGGCGCCGCAAAAGCACTATACGTGATCCCCTCGGTATAGAGGCCGAATCTGTTCTCCTGGGGATTGTTCTGTCCAGCGGGGAGGGTACCAGGAATGACCTCACTGGCGTGACGGTTGTTGAAGCCCGAGAGGTAGGTGTAAGGGTCGTTTGCACGGGTTGGTTGACTGCGTTGGAGATCCGTGTAGTGGAAGATCTTTTGGGGGTCTGTCAGAGGAAGTGGTGCCTTGACAGCTGGAGCTATAGGGATATCTTTGGTTGTGGGAGCTTGGGTTTTGGTGGTTACGGGTGAGAAGGAGGGGTCCGAGGTTGGGGGGTCGGCTGATGGAGGCATTGTGCTTGGTATTGATGAGGGCTGTATTTCTTCTGGTTTCGTGTTGGGATTGTGTAGGAATATAAATATAAAGCACGAGGTTGAATGTGGTAGTCGGAATCGATCAAATTGCTCCTTTTAAAAGGGGAAAAGTAATCAGCAGCTCCACAAAGTATTATCGTGACGAAGATGCAGCAATTTAATAGAGGATTGATACTAGACGCTCTAATTTTAGTCAATGCTAATCGTGGTTCAATCGAAATGCATATATACGAAGTACGTCCACTAATACCAACGAGCCGAGGTGGGGTGGGGCATGCATCCCCTTTGTGGGGTTTATTGTTGCTGCGCCGTTGGCGAGAAAGATCGATCTTTGTTCAAAGCATGAAAAGGCTGTTTGCCTAGAGCCCCACGGATAACGAGACGAGGTTGATTTTTGAAGGGGGGCCAAAACTTTCGTAATGCAGACCCGCTCGAAAACCGGGTTTCAGCTTGTTGATGTGGGGTAACACTAACTTCGTATCAAATGCACCAATAAAAGACACCGAGAAAGTCAAGTGATATTCTTTGAAATACAAGCCTACTCTCCGGAATTATCAACGTCGACGAGAGCATCGCTCATTATTCGTAACACTCGTGAAAATTGATGAACGCCGACCCGCCATTTCCCGATATCTTCCAATAACCTCGCATAGTCTAACAGTATTCTTCTTGCAGCCGGATATCCAGGTTGATGTACAACTCCATTAAAGGAGATTCTTCCACCATTTTGTATGAAATTGATGGCAGCATCATCTTGCGCCAATTGAGAGTCATTTGAAAGACCCTCACCTCCCACGACATTCCAATCCACTTCTTCAGTAAGGTCAAAGGCTAGACCGGGGGTTGGGTTTTCAGGGCTTGCCATGAAAACATACAAACCCAACACCAAAGCCGCGACGAATAGACTGGATGTTGAATGGAATGGGTCACCATCCGAGGCTCGTCGATTGGCCATTAATGTAAAGGTTTGCCCTGAATGAAGAATCGCTCTTCTCGCCGCAGGCGTTCGTGCCCAGACTGCGATATCATCAAGAGCCTCTCGTGCTGCTTCTGCACCTGCGCATCCAGCCCCAAGTTCAAACAAACGTTGATCAGTGGTAAGCATAATGCACATATTGTGCCAAAGTATTACACAGTTTGGATTCATGTTTGATAACATGGATCCATAAGACCGCATCACTTGGGTGGTGAAATGTTGGCTTGCATGGGCACGAGTGTCCGATTCGTACGTCTTCCAAGGTACAAACGAATGATCAATTGCCCGACGTTGACTTCCGGATAGAAGACGGTGAAAGCTTTCTGAAATTCGCAATCGAACCGAGCTTAATAACCCAACCATGCCGTGAACATCCAGTGTAGTGTCAAGGTGGGGTAGTTTGATCTTGTCGGAAGACATAGAGAATTCAGGCATGCACAAACGAGCACCTTTTGAAATGAGCTGATCCCATTTCGCTGCCGAAGTCGCCTGAAATAATGCTGCGTCGCAGGGTAATATTATGCGTATCTCATCCGTGCGCATTATAGGACTCGTATGAAAAATTGCAGAGTACCATGTATCAACCATTGGCAGACAGAGAATCAATCTTTTGATATCAGTATCTGCCCTCAATGAATAGCAACTCAAACTTACCGTTTGATGCACTCAACACGAGCCCATGCTTTCCATCTCACTTCGATGGACGGAATGGCCGTGAATAAGTGCTCCTCGAGGGGTGGGACATCTTTGGTGTTGAAAAGGCCGTGTCTCTGGGCCGTCTTTAAGATTGATGAGCATTTTCATCGATATCCATGTATAAAGACTTACTGTTATGGCACTCGTATATAACATCTGACACTGTTCATGGTGCGCTCGGTCCTGAGGGTGTTAGCTGGGACATCCAAAGCTTGAGACCTCACTTACTCCGGTCATTTCTGACAGGCAGAGGATGAAAATAGCACTAGCCAACGATGATAATTGGTCAATCCGTCGCCCATCGCGTTGCGGTGACATTAGTTCTGTGCATACTTTCTCGAGCGCTTTCTGAAAATTGGTTAGATTTTGTTGATGCTAGAAGAACGTACGTTGAAAGGGGAAATCTGAGAATGGCAAGTAGTTACCGGAAATGCCTGTTTTACAAATGCTGTTGCACCTTTGGTCTGTAGTATTGTTAAGCCTATTAGACACATTATAAGAAGTATTGACGTAGGAGCTGTTTTTGGACAAAACGTAGGAGTATGGATGAATGGCATGAGCGGGTGAAATTGCCGAAAGAACAAATCTAGACTGATGTCAAATATCTCTGCTGGAGGAAAATTTGGTATGTTGGAAATTTCTTCTTGAATGTTATGTGAAATTGATGATTTTGAAGAAGGCGATGAATGTGAGATTGGAGAGTTCTCCTCAAGGACGTGACTCGATTCTTTCCTACTCAAACTGACAAACATCTTTTGTAGTCGAGTCCGACAATCCTCATCTAAACCCCACCGAGAGCCATACTGTCGATTGTGCTCGATAGCTTCAGGAGTCAAGTTGTCTTTGGAAAATAAATTGTCCTGTGGCTTCATAATAGCATCTCGCCACAAAGTTGGCATCAGTCGGACCGCATTGCTTGGTTTGTTCGGCCAGCATCGTTCAACCTTATGGAATCTTTCAGCTGGAATAACAGTGCTGAGGGAACCGCTGTTAGAAGAGTTCCCCCCGTCCGGTGACATGGTCGTTGGCTGTCTTTCATCTTGCGGTCTAGCTGGAGGGCTTCCATCAAGAGGCTGTGGTTGTTCAGGAGGGTTGCTGGTTTCCATATCAAATTGGTCAAACCAATTAAGTAATTCATGTGGCATCATACCGCTATTTGGTGTCATGCCACCCATCCCGGGAGATATCTGGTCTTGTAAGCCCATGCGTCCGGAATACATATCACCTCCAAAGTCCAAAGTCGGATGTGGATGTACTGCAGCCCCAATCATCTGAAAATCTGCATCGGTCGACGGTAGACCGCTTTGATAATTCATCACACCACCAAACTCATGGTTGTGTGAGACCGGTTCTTGAGGCCAATTCTGGGATTCTGGGCCTCCCATCACCGTACTACCGGAATCCGTCATCGCTGCATCACCTGCGCCGTTACCCCAAGGTTGCTGTGAAGCCAGAAGAGCCAGGTGATCGAGTCCCGAAGCCATAGCATGAGAGCTACTTTGTTCATGAAAATCCGAATTTGATCCCAAGAGAGCCGGGTCAATCCGGGAAGGCGAGAGAGAGCGTTGTGGTTGATCTTGGATGGTAGGGCCCATGGCTTCCTTCTTCAGCTGAGCGACACTCATCACACTGCTCGCACTGGTTCTTCTCTTGCTCTTTGGCGGTCGTTGATCGCCATCTGATTCGCTCTGCTCAACCTCCTCTCCTGGAATATGAGGATGGTTTTTGAGATGACGTATCAGCACATCACTTTGAACTGGTTAGCAAGAGTCATTTGGTGAGATATCAAGACAGGATCAAGTCTCCATATGTCTCCCAGAGGGCTGACCTTCTCGAAAAGCATTTCTGACAACGTGAACATCGATATGGACGCTCACCAGTATCTACGTGGAAGGTATACATTAGCTTTTGACGCGCAATCTAAATCAGACGGGAGGTGCAAGATAAAAGGTTTTCATTGCAATACGGGCGGAGATTTCATCTCGTGAGCACATACGGGAACGCTGATGACGCTTGAGGTGCTCCGCCTTTGAGAATCTTCTTTCACAGTAGAGGCATTTTTTAGGCAAAATTGGACGCTGCTCGCTGGGTCTGCGTTCTTGTCGAGGCTCTTGTGGTGTTTCTGCCACTGCCACTGTACTGGTGGTGGGCATCATGGATGACTGCAATCGGGCGTGTGGGGCCAGATATGGCTCAATTCTGGAGGGGACAGACAGCGCTTCCTCCTCCACCCATCACTCACCACCGGATCGGGTGCTTCGGAATAGCTTCAACACGATCAAAGTTTGGCCGCAATTATGTTTTCCAACAGGAAAGCTAGACGTGTTGCGATCGGTCGGGAACAAGAAGTGAAAAACGAGATTCGAGGTCGGGGGGTGAGATGGACTTGGGGGTGGAGAGAGGTGCAACCAGGCTCTGTGTCTTGCCTTCTCTTGAGTCTTAAGCGTAGTGATCAGAGGCGCGTAGGGTCGACGGGGCAGACGGGGACGGGGGAGTCCCGTGCAATGCCACCAGGTACTCCTGGGACTAGTGAAGCGTAGGGAAAGTCAGTTTCGGAATTGGCAGTGGCAGTGGCTGCTAGCCTGCTACTCGTAAACTCAGTTCAATGCTTCCATAGCCAAGCTGCCAAAGCCGCTGGAAAGCACTGCGTACTTCGAAGCAAATTTACTTTCGTCGCTCCCTGTGCAGGCGACCGGCCAAGAGCGAAAAGAGGGGTTGGCCTGCAAGAGCCGCAGGGGCAGGGGCACTCCCAGTTTCCATTGGTCAATGGTGTGCACGTGAGTGTCTCTCCCCGGAACGGCGTTAGTTTGCCCCGGTTTGTTGCCTCGATACCAAGGCCTTCATCGCGGTACGTGACCGATCAAGTCTTGTGTGACCATACAGAGTCCAGACATCTGTCAGCATGAAGAAAACCCAAGAGACTGCACATCGTCGACAGCTGCAATTCTGACATCATGTTCAAGATGATCTGCTGTTCATCTCATTATACGAATAGGCTTCTTCTCAAATCGTCTTTCTCAAATCCTCATTCCTCGAGCCCTTTCCAAGACACCCATCTCGGAGACCTTCCCGCCAATTTCTTGAGATCCTCTTTGACAGGACCACATCCGATTAAGCTGCGAAGTAGATCAACTCAGATCTCGCATTTCACCTCACACCCTGCCTTCTGCCTTGATATCATGCGTCTTCCGAATTATGCTAAATCAATTCTCACCAGTCGGACATTTCCTACACAACGTCGTCTCCTACACCAACCACGGTATACTAGTATAGAAGAGCCGGTATATACGGAATGTTTTGATTAATTTATCTGCATGTTCATGTCCCTTCTCCCGGAGTTTACGGACGACGGCTACCATTGGTATCTATTTCCCGGTAACGCGCTAATTATCACCACCACCCGATGTAACCACTAGATAACACTGCAAGTACCCTAAGGCACTTGCCCATTCAACTGGTCCCTTTCGTCTGGTTCTGATAATACTGACTAAGCGTGTACTTAGTTTCGCCATCATACGTTGTCAGTCGAAGTTCTGCTTCGTTGCCCTCACGCTCAATAGTCTCACGGATCTGGTCACTTCTCGCCGTGATCTTGCACTCGAAAGGCTCGGGTCGCATGTTGAGACCATTCCTGCAACAAGTTAGCACTCAAAGGCCACAATGACGACGAAAACACCAACGTGTAGTTGAATATGTCCACTGGAATCTCTTGTCCAGTAACATCGCGAGCCTTTTCAATGCGGAACCCCCATAACAAACGGGCAATGGTGATGAAGGTTCCCTGCTCTGCCAGACCTTGACCACTGCATACTCTCCTTCCCCATCCAAACGCCATATATCCTTTGTCATTTGGGAATGGCCTGGAATCGGGACTGTCTTTGAGGTATCTGCTAGGGTTAAATCGATCGGGGTCGGGAAAGTCTCGTTCATGACGATGAATCGCCCACAAATTCCCTTGTATCCATGTCCCCTTTGGTATCTTCCAACCCTGATAAATTATCAGCGGTGCTTTCAAGAGTTGTCTCTATACATATATCACCTTGTAGTTGTCATCTTGGATGGGTGCATGAGGTTGACCCCCAATTATGGCTACGCTCCTCCACCTGAATACCTCCTTGACGAAAGCCTTGACGTATGGCAAATTAGGCTCGTCGTCCATAGAAGGACTTCTATCTAGACCGATGACCCGGTCAAGCTCTTCCCATGCAGCTGGAAGTGTTTCTGGAAACGCGGTGCATGCGAGGAAGAAGGTGACAAGTGTGGAACTCGAAGTATCGCTTCCAGCTCCAAACAGAGACCCATTAAGAGACGCGATCTCCATCATACTCAAATCGTATTTTGGGGCTTCTTCAAATACCTTTTTTGCATAACAATCGGTTTGCTGCGGATTGGAAGCCGCTTCTTCGGCTAATGCGTAATAGAACGGGCGACCAACTCCATGCCTTCCTCCAAGTCCATGTTTATATTTCCAAGGAGCGAATTTTGTTGGGACTTTAGCAAGGACTGTCATCTAGTCAGTCCCGTCTTGTTCTTCTCTCCATCCAATACTTACAAGGAAATGTCTCCATCAACATGGGGAAAGTCTTCCCCGGCACATTTAACTCTGCCGCCCTTTGCATGAGCGCCAACACTTCACTTATCACAGGATCCTTCGTGCTCGAAATCCTCCTCCCAAACGCAATAATCGAAACAACACTAGAAGCATACCGCTCTAGATGCACAACATAGTCCTCCGGTGTCCTCAAAAGATTCCATGCCACAAGTTTACTCTCATCATTTTGAAACCCCAAGTAATTCCTCACTTGCTGCAAGCCAACACCCATATGGGTTAGTTTCCTATGAACTCGCCATCGAGCACCATAATACATGGAAACTAGACTTGATTGTCCACTCCCTAGTTCGCCAAATACTACCATTCGTGGTCTGGATGCGTAGATTCCTGCTCTCTTATCGAAGAGGTCGGAGGCTGTCCAAGCGTCACATATCCATATCGTTGGGTTCCTACCGATCCAGAAAGTCAAGAGGGGTGTATCGTACTGTTTTGCAAGACTTTCAAAGTAGATCCATGGTTTCCTTTCTGGAAGTTGGAAAGTATTTCCGACGATTGGCCAAGGAAAAGGTCCCGGTGGCTGGAGAGTGTTAGTCTGGCCAGTGTTCTGGTATTTGTGGACTATAGGATGCGGAGGATCTTACCATCCGGAAATGAAGATATACCATACATCCATAATCAAGAACCAGAAAAGCTAATCCGATATACAATACCCACAAGAGAATAGAGGTAGGACTCGTATGAGTCCATACCGAGTAGAGGAATGAACCTGTGGCTGCCATATTCTCATGGGTAAGAAGCTTTGTAGCTTAGCTTAAGCACTTGGCTTTACACTTCCACTTGAAGGTTTTCAAGGAATCCGTCCCTTCATTCCCGGTTGAGGGTTTCCGGCCTGGAACATTGAACCCTGAGCTAGAGACGGGAGTCGCAGCTGGAGCTGGTCCCCTTCCTCAGTGTGTCGCTCACCTCACTCAACCCTTCGGACATGGTGACATGCGGGGTCGTTGTGGGTGGTGTGGGACGCGGGGAACCCTGCTGTTTATGATTTGTGTAAGGGTACTGCCCCACTGTGTTGTTTAGTAATTCACTTCCGGGTATACCGTTCGTTCGGATCTCGATGACGTGGAGACGTTTGGGTGGTTTACCATTAGGGGAGGTTGTTTGGAGGAGGTGCCATACGAGTATGATATAGATGTAGTGGAGAGGTATGAGTAGAGGGTACTACCGTGTTTCTACCGGGCTCCATCCAGGTATTTCCCGGAGAAGTTCCTTATCGATTGCCGGTCGAGTACGATCAGGATTTCTGCTTTGTCATATTGGGGGAGGGGTCTTTTTGGTAATGAGGTGTGGGATCCGTCTAGTGGGGATACATGGCATGATGTTGGATGGGACACTGGCATGGGGTTCTTGGGCTTCTTTTATCTCTGATTTGAGGAGAGGGATCTGGATGTCTATTTAAACTATTTTTTTGAGACGTGGTGAGGTTTCTCTTGTTGGAAGTCAAGCTATCTTGTCGGTAAATATTGTGACAAGGAAATATGCATGTACGTCCCCCCTCCTCGCTTCCCCTCACAACACCTTGTTGTATATATCTAATCCCTCTCTTTTTTCTTAAATAAAGGTCCTTATAATAGGTGCCGGCCCCTCGGGTCTCATCCTCGCCCTCCTCCTCGCAAAGTCAAATATCAAAGTCACCCTCCTCGACGCCGCTACCACCATCGACGACCGTCCCCGCGCAGCGCACTACTCCCCCTCCGCCATCCGCACGCTGCGAAAAGCAGGTGTTCTCGACGATGTTCGAGCCGAAGGCATCATACCTGGGGACTTCAACTGGCGAAGACAGGATCTGAGTCTCGTCACTGGATTAAAGGATACGCCTGAGTCCAGAGGTGAGGATGGACTGACTTGTCTCCCGCTTAACTTGTTGGGGAAGGTGTTGCTGAGACATGTGGTGAGGACGGAGGGTATTGAGCTTCGTTGGAAGCATAAGGTTAGGGATGTTGGACAGGATGGGAAGGGGACGTGGGCGGTTGCTGAGGTGGAGGGAGGTGAGGTGAGGGTTGAGGGGGATTATTTGGTGGGGTGTGATGGGGCGAATAGTAGGGTGAGGAAGTGTTTGTTTGGAGAGTCGTTTCCTGGTCATACTTGGGATGCTCAGATTGTTGCTACGGATGTACATCCTCCTTTTCTTTCCCACCCTTCCTTCCATTCCCTAGCCCGAGCTCGCTAATCCAAGGCAACACACACAGGTCTACTACGACCTCCACAAACACGGCATGTCAGACATCAACAACATCATCCACCCGCAAGACTACTACATGGCCGCAATCCTCACACGCGCCGGTCTCTGGCGCATCTCCTACGGCGAAGACCCCTCCTTCACCCACGAACAAGTCCTCGCCAACCAGCCCGCCAAGTACGAACGCATGCTCCCCGGCAACCCGAAGCCGGGCGACTATCAACTCATGAACGTCGCGCCGTACCGGATCCACCAGCGCTGCGCGGAGAAGATGCGCGTCGGTAAGATCTTGCTCGCGGCGGATGCGGCGCATCTGGTTAACCCCTTTGGGGGACTGGGCCTCACGGGGGGGATTGTGGATGTGGATGGGTTGGCGCAGTGTTTGGAGGGTATTGAGGGGGGTTGTTGTGGGGAGGAGATCTTGGAGAGGTATTGTGAGGTGAGGAGGGGGATGTGGAGGGATTTTGTGGATCCGATTAGTAGTGATAATTTTTTGTGAGTTTTGCGTGTTTTTCTTTTTTTTTCTTGGTGAGGGAGGTCAAGGTATTTATGGGGGAAAGGGGAGTGGTGGGTGTCGAGGGGAATTAAGGAGGGATAGGGGATGTAAGCGAGAGGTGAATTGGAAGCGAGAGACAAAAAGGGCGGTCGAAGCGAGGAAGTACGGTCGCTAATCCTCATCATAGGAGGGTCTCAAAGAGAGATCCAGTTGATCCTTTCAAAGACGATCCGTTCCTGAGGTATGTCAGGGAGATGGAGTTAGATACGACGGGGGAGATGAGGAAGAAATTTAATAAGGTATGTTTTCTCTATCTTCCATTCTCACCCCTATTTCATCCTGGTGGTAGACACCAGAATTCAGATATGGTGTAATATATCACTAAATTTTTTGAACGTGTCGATACTAACCTCCTGTGTTTTGTTAGACGGCATATGATATTTGTCATGATTTCACGCAGTACTATACGAAGAGTGTGGATGGGAAGGTGTTGGAGAAGGAAAGGGATGATGGCGTGGATGGGAAGGTTGAGGTTTAGGTGTAGGTAGGTAGGTAGCACTCAAAGAATGTTGTGAATTTATGGAATGAAAATTTTATCGGTTGGTGTATTGTACTATGTTAGAGGGTTTTGTGTGATATCTATGAGTAAGATTACTGTGTTTTTTGTTTTGCTGATACTATACGTTGTCTGAGTAAGGTAGGATAGGATAGAGCTTGGAATGCGCTTGTGCTGTGATCTGATATTGGGGGTGGAGATAGGTGGGGTGTTACTTTTTAAGATCCTGGTTTTGGGGGGTTTTGGTGGGAATGCGAACTGAGATAATGTGAGTTGTTGATATAGTATCGCTGTATACAGTACCCTCCTCATGCAAGGAATTATTCGCTAGTTTTAGTTTATTATACATTGTTGTTACTACGCCTAATAGAATAGAATGATGTATTTAAGGGTTTCTGTTAGCTTTATCTTCTTTTTGGAGGCTGAGGGGTTGATTATTGTAGGCTTCTAGAGTTAGTAAAAAATAAGAGTTAACAATTATTCCAGCTCTTTATATAACTATTTTAGTTGTACGACGCTTTTTGAATAATTCTATTCAAAGAGAGGTGTGTACAGAGTAACGACCATGTCTCTTATAGTAGTTGGTGAATCTAATGTGGTACTAGTAGTAGGTGTCTAGTCCTGAGATGGGTGGGGAGTGGGTGATTTTGTAGATGAGTCCATTTTCAGCGATGTAGACGGGTGGATGGGAACATTCACGTGATAGTGATAGGAAATTCTACACCTATATATATGATTAGTACAGCCAGGCAGCTTCTCGCTAGACACTCTCTATATAATAGCGATAGTCTAAGGCTAAATAGGAGCTTTATATTGGTCTACCGGAACTGGGTCATGTGAAAAATTCTATCTGGGAATCCAATGGATTCGATATATTCCATGGAATATATGCCTCTGGAATGAATCAATCCAAAGGAGGGCTCTGGGACCGAATGGAATTCCAGTTGCCGAACGTTGTTAACGAGGCCATTTTTCTAATTGGTAATTGTGATGTCGAACTTAGTTGAGGCAGGTCATCCGAGGACAGAATAGGAAACTCGGATATCTTGATAAGTATTTCAACAAACGTGGTAGTTCTGTAGAC
This sequence comes from Hymenoscyphus occultus, assembly GCA_900536445.1. Taxonomy (NCBI): domain Eukaryota; kingdom Fungi; phylum Ascomycota; class Leotiomycetes; order Helotiales; family Helotiaceae; genus Hymenoscyphus; species Hymenoscyphus occultus. The sequence goes on along the minus strand of UNPT01000166.1, from coordinate 45,636 downwards.
GGCATTCCTACTCGAGTATGGTGTTGACGTTACTCAAGGTTGTCTTTATATGCATATCGGCGATCTTGCGTGTTTTGGGATAGTTTTGATAAGACTTACTTTCGTGCTTTGCACTCAGATATCGCACCCTCACACCGTGGAATTACTGTACGACCATCTATCGTGCTTATGTCATCATTCTGTCTAAACTTCTTACTCGTACTTCAAAGTAGATTAACCTTATCATTACCTCTTGTAACCCCTCAAATTACCGTAATCTCGCCCAGTGCGCATCCCAACCTAATCGCCAAAGAAAACCTTCCTTCTGCTCGAGCTCTCGATGAATATCCTTGAAACCCAAATGTTTGCCCAGCCAAGTACTGTACTCGAGTACGAGTAAACTCTAGCGAGCAAAGTCCAAGATTAAGGGCGAATCTGGGCGATCATCTGGGAGAGTCACGTTGATTGGATAAGACGGGTGTTCCTGGTGCGCTTCTTGACAGGCCCCACCGATATTGAAATTACAAGGGGTCTGGCCCTGGGGCAAAACAGCACAGCACAGCACAGCTTCCCCTCACTCCGAAATTCCGTCACAGTGTGACGTTGTGCAAGTGCCGTCTTAATTCAGTATGTGAAGGAACCCTTACTAAACAAGCCATCTTCTTAGCAAGCCTCGCTTGCGAATGATATCAGTTTATCCAACACTCTATTTATCTGCCGCGAGTTCTGTATGGGCTGCTCCACGTGGATTTTGGTTGGCGAGTCCGTAAGATTTACTTAAGTATATTTATATACTTTTTATTAAACTCTAAACTCGGATATCCTTCCCGATCTCGCCGTAATTGACCTTTCATCTCACCGCACTGCTCAGGAGTGGGCGAGCGCGATTGTCACCAGAGACACTCGTAGATCTTGACAGCACAACGTCTGATCAAGCTCGGCTAGACCGTTGATGGACGGTACCAGTCTATCACCAACCTGCATTTGTGCAGCAGCTTATGGTGCTACCCAAGCCAGCACCGAGCGGTTTATTACCCGCTATCAGGCAAAGTTTAGACCCACTATACCGCAGACAAACTGGGTCCTCCTTGACTCGGACATTTTTGTACGAGATTGAAAAAAAAACCATTGAAGAAACGAAATGTACACTCATAAAGAAGGTGTAAGCTGCTTGACTTTCACGCCAACTCCCACCGCGCCAAACGTCACAAGTTCGCTTGGAAGCTAAGTATTTCTTGACAAGGACTGCCACGCCCCCAGGGAGAGCAAAACGCGGGGTATAAGCGATCCCACATTGTGGGGTGATTGAGAATCTGGGGAAAGCATTGATTGTTTTGGGCCCTTGTTTCCAGGGTTCAGTCTTGAGAGGACTTGCGTTTTGTTTGAAAAGGGGCTTGAGATGTAAGAAATCATTTCGCGTATATATTTATGGTGTGCCCTGGTTTTTACACCAATTTTCACAATAGCTGATAAGCCTCTGATACGGTAGTGTTGGTTGGCGCTCGGTACAAAGATTTTCGCATTGTCGTCGGTTGGATTTTGTGTTGTTTCCTGAACCGTATGTATGGACGTATAAATGTGAGGCTATCCCTACTAACGATATACCCAGTGTGCTAAATCGGCCCGCACCGAGACAGAGACAACGGCATTACTCGAGTATAACGACCGATATCTTTTGAATTGTCTCCAATCTTCATTTCTTCCCCCAAAAAATAGAAACGGGAAGTAAAGATGGAGCACGAACATCAAGGCAAAGGGGAAGAGCCGTTTGGAAATAAACATTTGCATCGCAGGTAAGAATCAAGAGACTTGTTAACAAAAGTTGACAAATATTGACATGCTACACAGTCATGCCCACGAAGAAGATCTCCCAGGAACGGTCAATCTCCGTGCCGCTGGTTCGTAGCTCCCTAACCTCACATTACAGGAACAAATTCTGATGCTCGTATGAATTACAGAGGGAGATGATACAGCATACGGACAAGCTCTTTTCCCCGTCCCTTCAGACGACCCAAATGACCCCCTCCAAGTACGTTTACTCTTGTCTTTGGAATTTATACCTAGTTGCAAAGGACAAAGTGAACTGATCGGAAAATCATAGTGGTCGAATTTCCAAAAGACAATGATTCTCATCATCTGCTCGGTATACTCTTTCCTTGGGAACGCAGCTTTACTCGGTCCATCAGTGTACATCGGGATTTGGGCGCAAGAATTTACTATCTCGCCAACGGATGCTTCGGGATTGATATCGTATCCCAATTTGGCCTTTGGTTTTGGTGTGTATTGTTACTTCGAGTTTACTTGCACCGGGAACACCTTCTCTAACCATGATGTCTCGAATAGGAAGTATGCTTTTGGTACCACTTTACCTGAAAATTGGCCGTCGACCAGTCATGCTGGGAAGTCTGCTATGTGTAAGTCTTACTTTTCTTGGTTCCTTGCTAGACGTTGTCTTGGGAACCAGCGATGGAAGAAATCTTACTAATTCCTTAACAGTTCCTGGGAGGCTTGATAGGTGCTTCCCGTGCCACGAGTTATCATGGTCTCATGGTTGCGCGTGTTTTCCATGGCTTGGGCTCGGGTGTTTGCGAGGCTCTGCCGGTACAACTTGTTAATGATATCTTCTTCTTGCACGAGAGAGGAAAGAGGATTGCATATTACACTGGTACGAAGAACTTTTTTTAGAAATACGCTCATGGGATATTTGTACTAATGCTCGTTGAACAGTCTGCCTCTGTCTTGGTGCCACCGGTCCATTGTATGCTGGATACATGTTAGCTGGGGGTTACAGCTGGCGACTATTCTTCTACGTCGTGACAGCCTTTGCAGGAGCCCTATTCGTCCTAGCCTTTTTCTTCGTGGAAGAAACTTCCTACGTCCGCATTACGCCATCAATTCCCTCGCCCAGCTCTCCAACATCATCTGAACTCGGAGAAAAGGCAGAGGGAAGTGATGCACAGTTAGAAGAAGCTGTGCGTGCGATACCCGCCCGAAAGCCCTTTTTACAGACTTTAAAACCGTTTAATGGTATCGATCATGAGGCCGAGTTTTTCATGACTATGATTAGACCGTTCACTTACTTTACTGTTCCGGCTGTGTTTTGGGTTATCTCTACTTATGGTAAGTTTCCGATCTTTCCTTGGTCCCCTTAATTGGGTATATCAATCAAAGAATTTTATCCAACTGATTCGCCACAGGAATATATATCGGTCTCGGAGGTCTAGCATTCAACTACACATTCCCCCTGAAAATCGTCGCTCCACCATATAACTGGAAGGAAGTAAGCACCCCAGCCTCCTACAAACCCCATTAGCCCCTCTAACACATCCTCCCCACAGGAAAACGCCGGTCTCATCGCAGTCGCCAACGCAGTCGGCTACTTCCTCGCCATCCCCTTCACATTCACATCCGACCGGCTCGCCGCCCACCTAACCGTGAAAAACAACCACATCCGCGAAGCCGAGATGCGTCTTCCTGTCCTCCTCCCCGCAATGGTCATCGCCCCCGCAGGCCTAGTCGTCTACGGCATGACAGCACAAAATAACCTGCACTGGATGGGCTACATGGCGGGAGTGGCGATGGTCAACTGGGGAGCGTACTTCTACTTCTCCTTCACGCTGGCGTACGCCGTGGACTCGTACAACGCCAACACGTCGGAGATGCTGATTGCTATGAACCTGGGCAAATCCGCGATCTCCTTCGGCATGGGACTTAAACTGCTCGATTGGATCTTGGAGAGGGGCTATGCGGTCGTGATTGCCGGGATCTTTGGGGCCCTGCTGCTGGTGAATAATCTGGCGCTAGGCATCTTTTGGTTTTATGGGAAGAGGATTCGCATTTTTACGAGTAGATCTTGGTTAGGGGGGATGCATGCGAAGACGCAGGGGGACAGATTGACGCACTAGTATTTTAATTCTCTCGTATGGGAAGGGGGGAAAGGTGTTGATTGATGATGGCCTTTGAGCTGTCCGTATCTCCCGTGTTTTGGATGGGTTTTACGTTATTCAACATATTTAGTATGGTTCGGTTAGAGGGAAGTTCAACGACCAAAAGGCTAGACGTTAATGATTTGTAATTTTGGGGATTGATGTATTGTGGATATTAGTGGTTTTACGAAACGCATAGCCTGTACATGATAGTTATGTTTTTGTTGATTTCTGTTGGCTTAATGAAAATGGTGGTGATTTTTGTCCTTAAGCGAACGTTAAGGGACGGGAATAATACGAAAGCATAACTTATATCACAGTCACTTTTCACGATATCTGGTAGTTATTCATCTAGTATTTGTCCAGGACATATAATATTCGTATACTGAGTGCATATTTCCTCTGATCAATGTAAGAGAGAATCAAGGACAATCACATGACGTGGCTTAGACTTAAGCGAACCCCTAGAATAACACTAGACTAGGTGAAGGAGCTTGAAGAAGTGAAATTGAAGCACCAAAGTGTGAATACGAGAGGCCAACAAGATCACTGAGTTTACTCCGCAGTCTGAAATTTTAACATTAGATCCTAGTGCTCCTATTCCTAAAGTTCCTGCCGCAATACAATTCTCTACCCTTGATCCCCTTAATAAGCGGAGTTCTGCATCAAATCCCCCAACAAGTACCATTTCTCCTCCGATACTCTACTCCAAAGATCTTCTCTCCCGTGATTGCAAACCTGATCCCATGTTCTCGCAGAGACCCTCGTAACGCCTTGCTCAGACGACGCATAAATAATCTCATCCTCATCGTGCTTCTCTGTCGCCCTCGATGGGGAGGGAGGCACTAGATGTTCTTTCACGGCTCCTATCCTCCTGGATACCGGGGAAGATTCGGAGGCAAAGTTTGGAGAGCGGACTGGGATAGAGCTGGAGTTATGGCCGTAGGCGAAGTTTATGAATGCCGCTGCGAATTGTTTGCCGATTTGTGAAGATGTGAGGGAAGATGGTGAGGACGGAGATGGGAAAGGGAAGTTTTGGAATAGAAATGCGACTTCCAGCTCGTGACTTGCGTAGCCTGTGAACAATGAGTTTGGATGCGGGTTCGTCTGTTCTCCCGTCAGTATGTTCTCTTCTTTCATTTTCAAAGTCGTAAAGAGAGAGGAAAAGAAAATGGTAGACTCACAACTCCCCAAACATATCTCTCAACCCTCTCACCCCATCCCTTTTGCATCGCAACCGAAGGGCAATGAAATCTCAAATCTGAAACCAGAGCTAGCATTCCAGCATATATTTCTTTCCTGCTTCTTCCCGCCGCCTCTTTCTCATCAAGTGGCAATTGATAAGCTCTCATAATTTTGGTCGTTAGTTCCGTCCAATTCGGTGTTTCATCGGGTGGAAACGTGCGAGCTAAGCATTTCCATAGTCGAGAAAGCAGTCTCTCGGATGGAAGATAGAGAAGTCTATCGTGAAGAACGGTTGCCTGGAGAGTATCAGGAAACTAAGAGATGAGGTGAAAGGAAGAGCGAAAAAAGAGGGGCAAATACATCACCCAAAGCATCTCCAATTAGCACTCTCTCACACCATTCAGGCTTTCCTCTCCTCGAGCTGTTATCGGCAATCTTCTGAACTGTTATTTCATCCTTGATGTAGGAACCATCAATAGTAGGAGCCCAGGCACCGTATGGTGGCAGTTTAAGTACCAGCTCTTTGGCTGGTATATCGAGGAGTATATTGACGTTATTGGTGGTGGAGATATCGTGCTTGGTTAATATCTGAGTGGCGTATTTTGTTTGCTGTGCAAGGGTATTTGGACGGCGAAGTGTTGGATCCCCGGATAGAGCAATGAGACGGTTGAAGAGAGGAGTTGAGGGTTGGGTGTGCAGATGAGTTGTTAGACTGACTGTTTACAAAAAAGATGATTAGGAATTGGAGAAGCAAATTGAAAGAGAGGAGGCCAATAAGGTTATTTACTTGATCCTGCGCTTTCGCCAAATGCAGTAATAATATTTGGATCACCACCAAATCCGGAGATGTGGTTTTTAATCTAAGTCCCAATGTCAGTTTAGCTTCTTTTTATGATAAAGTGCCTGGCGGAGGGTTTTGTGCAATATGTTTTCTCTAAAGTAAAAGACATACCCATTCAAAAGCACACGCTTGATCTTTCAACCCATAATTTCCTTTTACTCCTAGCTCCGAGGAAGCGAGAAATCCAAAAGGGCCAAGTCGATAACTGGAAAAAACATGAGCTCATATAGTCAATGGAATCAGAGAGTGTTACTTTATAGCGACCCCGATTATAGGTTTTCCGATCTTAGTAGATGTCTGCACGAATTTCGAAATATCTAGATGAACATTATTACCAGTCATGCTGAGACTCTCACAACTCAACATACCGTATTGTGGCCAAGAATTGCTTCCGCCTGAGAAACCACCGCTGTCTATCGTCAAATTTCTGCTCAGTCGATTCTATCAAGGTAAGAGTATAATATTACCCGTGAACCCTACATCTCATTAGCCGTAAGCTCTCATTCATCGAAGATTATTCTTTACACACCATACCATGACAGGAAATAATTCTTCTTTTTTGATTTGTAACTCCTCAGGGACAACAACAATCAAATTCGCGCACTCCAATTCATCCTCGATACCAGCACCCTCTTCACTAATCCTCCTCTCCCTCTCCTTTTCCAATTCGGGGGAGTTCCCTACGATGCTTAGATCGTACTTGAAGCAGGAAGGATGTTGTGGACAACTAGGTCCAAAATTTGTGGCATCGTATGGCTCTGTCGGGGGTGGAAACGGGGGAGAGAACAATATGGGGTCACTGAAACGGGATGGAACGGTGGCAAATTTGAGGTTGCGGTATTGGGTTGTTTGTGTAGATGGAATGTGACGACCGATGAGGGGTCCTAGAGTTGGATGGTGGAGAACCATTTTCGAAGAGGATTCGAAGTTTGTGACTACAGTAGTAAGTATAGACCTACAAACTTTAGCTACAATATAGAAAATTAGAAATTCAAGACGTCCGAGAGTGAATGAGGTTACGGGCTGGTTGGGCCGTGTTGGCCCCACGCGGGGCAGCCCGCCCCCGCCATCCGAGGTTTATTTACCCACTCACATGCGGCCCAGGTGTATTCAGACAAGGCAAACCGGATTAATCTGCCTATCAACGAAGCCTCAAGGGCACTTGCTTTGATGTGGTGAGCCCCTTGCACTAAGGTCGGCGTCAAGCTTTCCATTGAATTATACATAAATTACTTCCCGAGTGATTCCTGGGAGTGGTGAAAGCTGACCCATAATACTCTGGCGGTGGTGGTTTGGCACAGCTGTCCTGTCAATATCACTTTTCGAGCGTAAAAGATCGGATGTACGAGGAGCATGAGTAGAGAAGGGGAGAGGAAGGGAATTATACTTTGAAGGCTCGAGGGCCGTTCCTTCCTTCTCTATGCTCTATTCTCTATGCTCTATAGACCCATGTCTTATCGTTGGTCAGTGAACTTAGTGCATACGGTGTGGATAGTCTTGAAATCAAATATCGTCAACCAGAGGGAAAGAACGAACTAAGTCTTGATCTCTATCATCGCATCGTGTTCCCTTGGTTGAGCTGAGACTTAAGAGCCGATGTCAAGTTGACAATAGGGAAAGAGCGAGGGCCATTGATCCTAGCCTAGGGGTGGCAACCTCAAATCTCAATAGGACTCAGCCATCTCCAACACTCATCCTCACATAGCAGCTCTTTATGTGGCCCCTTGAGCCTCTACCCTTGACTGGACCCTCGAGGTTCCCAACCTCGTCGTGGTCGGAGGTTAATGTCTCAGCCCTCTTGCGAGAGCTTTGCTTCACAAGCAGCTCAGGAAGGAACGAACCTGCACTCAGACTCAGACTTCAATACTCTCGACCTTGGCTTTGGTCTTCATTTGATACGGCACAATTACAAGGAGTGACTGTGTGTTAAGTGTCTCTTGACTTCTCCCCCAAACAATAACGGAAAAGTCAGGAGGAAACAATTGCTTCCTCGGTTTGACAGTTTTTGTTTCTACTATTTCCAATCTGACACATTTGCTACGAAATTGCTTCTTTTGTCACCTCTCTTGACGAGAAGCCTGCTAGGTCCCGCTCGACGGTGGACAGAACTAAAAACTCAACATCGAGTGGTAAATTTAAGATTCGTTTGTCTTCGACCGGTTTACCATGTGTCAAAAGGAGTGTAGGAAATTAGAGTAGGCGAGTCAAAAACTTGATTCTCAATGGGCTTCGGAAGCGTATCACCATTAAAGGTTCGCTTAACTTATTCTTGAAGGACCCTGCTTTCTTAAAATGCGTAGGTTGGCTTGAACATGGCTCTGAAGACAGGCGAACCGAGAGACAGTTATTCTGACCCCACCAGCCTACGTATTTACTGTGGTGGCGGGTTCTCTTCTTGCTGTGTTTTGGCCTCTCGCAACATCTCATCTGTTGCTCTATCGGGTTGATCTCATTTCAGATCCTCGTCGAGTGCGGTGTCTGTAATAGCAAAGGACCCGTTGGGACCAAGGTCAAGTCGCCGTTAGGATTGAAGGTTATCGTTTTCGAAGACATTATATTATACTGTGTATGATTTGCAGTGTAGTACTGTATATTCTATGAAGCTTGAAGAGCACGTTGAAAGAAGATGGTGGATATCATAGATGATCTGTACTAGGATCAAGTAAACTCTAGTCAGCGAACGTAACATCGTATCTCTTTGGGAGGCTAATCATTTAATGGGCTAAAAAGATACAGAATATATACACGTCTTGGATGAAGTATGAGAATCATAGCTACAGATTCGCAGTAAACAAGCTGAAGAACCCAACACTTACTGTTCTCGCTTAGGAAAGGATGAAGATGGGAGTGGATGACCAGTGAATCTACCTTTTCTACAGAGATTATTCCGTAGTGTTTTGGTGAATTAACATGGGGTTAACAAGTACTGTATAACATTGGTGAAAAAACGTAGTTAATAAATCTAGAGTGAATGGTTAAAAGATGGATAGCCACGTGGCAGCGTCAAAAGATCTTTTGTCTTTCATTCACTACATACCATAGATGATAGGGACATAAACACGTTGAACCCAGTGATTAGCAAGCACTATTGACACCTAACAAACCTGTGTTCTAGGTCTTTGTCTAAAGAGAAAATAGCACTCAATAAACATGGATTATCGAAACCCCAATCTCAGTTGTTGCAGATTGTTGTTCGTAGCGAATTCTATAAACAAAGTTAAATTAGAAATAGAAAAATTGGTGATATATAGGTATTTTTTTGTTGTCTTGTAGCTCTGAAACCCTCATGTAGGCTCCCACATAATCTACCTACGTGTTCAAATCCAAAAGTATTTTGATGTAGGAACAATACATGATAGGCAGTACTTTGTCGTACTAAAATCTTTTATTAGAAGAAATTGGTGGTGCGACCCTAGAGTTGGACAGTTCTAAAGGCTGAAATGAAATGCCGTTGATTCAGTCTTATATTCAGTCTTGTGTGTGAATTAATAGCTACTCCTAGGACCATATATAGATTTGAAATATCACGTCTTTTTTGACGTACATATGGCGCAACAGTTCTAAACTAACGTATTAGGTACGACATCTTTAATTATATGACCTAATGTTTTGTGATACTTCAGAATATATGTAGAGAAAGGTGGAATAGGGCTGTTTGAAGAGACAGTCTAGCTCAGTCAGTTACTTCACAGCTGAAAAAAAGGCTCACTTATTGCGCTACCTAAATTTTCTTTGTATAATATTCTTTATTGATACTACTTTACTACTATCATATTCATCAAATATGGTGATCTCGCCACTTCAGCTTGTGCTGTCTTGCTCAGATAAGCGCATCAATCGTTCTGAGAGTCGCCCTCGAAATTTCTCAATGTTCAGGTCTGGACTATAGAACCACATGTGTTTCCGGAGATTTGACATCCAAGATATTATATAATATCTCCAGACAGGCATTGAACTTGTCAAGGCAACTTGTAGCTTGTCTAGTTCCGAGGAGAAATCTGGCCAAGACACGAAAGGGTGTGGTACTTGTGTTAGTCTCAGTTGTCTCGTCTCGACCTTTAGTGTGTTTCTGATCTGGTTATTCCCATTTGAGCAATTGCGTATGCAAATAAAGTGATCTTTGACAGCTCCTCGACAAAACTCATGTTCATTGGCAATGCGTATAGACTGGAAGATGTTCCATTTTCTATCGACAGCCGAACTTTGAGCAACTTTGAGTGCATCTGTTGAGAATATTAGTAAATTATGATAATAAATTGAATATTAATAACTTACTGATAATTTGTTGAGGAACGGGGAGGTCGATAAACAGTGAATCCTCAATAGCACCATTGCAATTCCAGACAAATTTACGAGTGAGGGACTTGAACAACTCGGCTCGGTTGAATACCCAAGTTACAGCGATCGCCTGAGGCAATTCTGTAAAGTTCTTATAGTCTTTTCCGTATCTATGAACTCCTGACCATGTCCATGAACTCATCCAGTCATCAAGGACAGATGACATAGAGTCGTATAGTCCATATTTTTCGATTGCCAATGCCAAAGGGAGTAAATCCTCATATGGTATCTCTGAAGGTAGACACGAGCTTTCCGAGATGCAGGGCATATAGCAAGAGCTCAAAACACCAGGATCATCATCGGGTAGATACATCGTACGACTTCCATATTGCAAGATATAGCTCTCCTTGAATCCATGAGCTGGATTAAACATTGCTCTGAACACAGACGAGGCGACAGTCAAGATGTCTGATGAGACAACCATTGGAACCTTCTCAAAGTCTTGGTTGTCTATTCGTGCTTCAGGTTCTTTCGACTCAGCAACAACAAGGTGCTGGCGTTTCTCCATTTCTAAACGTCTCTTTTTGAAGCATCCGGGCTCAGTAACCTTATGGGGGTTAGAGCTGGGACAGAAAGTTCCGAAGGTAAAGGTAGCAAAGTCTTCCAGAACAGACGCTTCGTCAAAAACCAAGACTAGGTCGCCATCAGGATCAAAAGTAATCGTGTTTGAAGTCATTTTGACCTATCCCACAAGTGGTGGTTGTTGTAAATTTGGGTGAAGCAATAGCCTATCAGAATAACTGATTTGTCTTGGACTGTAAGTCTGGGCCGTGTATTTATATACAGTAGGGAAGTCTAAGCGAGAAAGCGATTAACAGAGGCTGGGTGAATAGTAAGAAGCAGGGTGGTGTTGTTCTATACACTTCATGCCTGGGCACTTTGAAAAGCTCATACTGAATCCTATTCACTCCCTTGAACCAAAGTTGTGACCAAAAGCCTCTAAATGCTAATGCAAGTATGAATCATCTTCTATTTCTACTTATGGTTAATCACTCCTTACCCTTTGTCTCTGAGTATTGCGGAAATCTCCTCATTAACAGTGTCAAACAAGCAAAAGAACCAAGAATGATAAAAAATGTAAGAGAATCTGAACTTACTACACAAGCGGAATCTCTGACTTTGCTATTCTGGAAGTATTCTCTTTAAGTTCTAAGCTTGAGACTTCCTCATACCTTTTGTAATCTGCGTAAACGAGGTGGCAGTTTCTAAATTCAAATATAATCCTGTGATATTTGCTATTATACTTAAAGGGTAAGACCCAGTAGAGAATATGCAATCTTGTAACAGCTAAACCTTTGTTATTTAGGCATTGTGCCTGGATTATTGCAATCCTGTGATGATTATGACCGCTTAAGTACCACGTGATTTATTTTGTTCCTTTCCTAAAAACCTGGAGGGAGGTTGTAATTCTAATGAGGAACAAATTTGTTATCCTCAATACGAATCACAAAGCAGTGTTCTACACATATCGCTATCAGGAGTCGTACGATCTTCTGCGCCTTTTCTGCAAAGATTTGAAGCACAGGTTTCCAAGTCTTTAACATAAACTTTACATAATAACAATTAGTAAGAACTTTTGCTCACATGTTGAGTCATGTGTATTTCAGCATTGCCAATGTCCGATTAGATTGGGCTTCAATACTCGAGTTTCTAGCTTTACACACTCTCCGTTCTCCATCGCCTTGGCTCTCGCTTCGCAAGGATGAGCAGCCAATGATATGAATCCTGACGTTCTAGCTGCAAATCTATAGGCCTTGGTACGATTTTAAGTTTTCGCTCACACCGGTTTTCCCGTGAAGTGATCCATAAGTGGGTACTGTGGAGCTATTTTACACCTTGGCGTAAAAATTATCTTATCAGATCCAATCTGATAACGAACTGTGGGGTTTTGATCAGGGGCTCCCCAGACAAAAATATCTCAATATCACATTTGGGCGAATGATCAACCATGACTGATGCATATGCGAATAGAAGGAATTAAGCTTAGAATAAGCGTCCGGAAGGCTTTTTGATCTTCATAATCGAGTTTTGGGCGCGTTCAGCTTTGAAATGTCTAGAACACTGAGAAGTCTGTCCAGCGGGTATGATATATCAAGTCCACTTCAAAGGAAGATGTCTGTTAATATTGTGTGGAAAGGCATCGCTTCCTATGATGCGAACTTGGGAACTGTATTGACTTGGCTTTGGAGCTTTCTCCACTCCACTCGCCGTCGATGGCGACAAGTCGGACAAGACTACGAGTGGAGTTCCAAAGAAAAGAAAACTCTAAGTAATGACTTCCCCTCCCCCATCTCGCCTTTTTATGTATAAGCAATCCCTCCACTTCAATTTCTTGGTGTGCAAAACTCCTTGTGATTTGAGAGCGGTAGGAAAGCCACCATTCGTCATGGATGCACTCTACGAAGTAGTGAAGGGAAATCCTGCCCTTTACAAGATTTCTGCGTTTGTCATACTATCTCTTGGAGCACTTTTGCTCGCGTATCGAAGAGCTTTCACGGTATGTTACGCCCGGGAGTTGCCTCGACTGGGCAAGCGGGAAGGAGTTTCATGGAAAGCAATGAAGAAGAGGTTCCAAACTGATTCGCTAAGTGTGCTCAATGAAGTCTATGAGAACGTGAGTTTTTCTTTTCACAGCTGTGATGAAAAGTCGTTGACGACGTGCGGGACCAAAGTACTCTAAAAAAGGCCAATCCGTTCTGATACCAAAATTCGGTCCCCACGATGAAGTTATGTTACCTACTGGCTCATTGCAATGGATTTGCAAACAGCCGGATAATGTACTCTCTACACACGCCTTTCAAAACGACACTATTCAACTGGAACATAGCTTGGGACATAAATTTGCCTTCGATGCATGGGGAGGAGTTCTCATTAAGAAAGACTTGAACGCTGTACTGGAAACAATGGCCGCGATTACGCTTGGGCAAGTTGGACCAGCTGTTGATGCTGCTTTTGGAATGAACGCCACCGAATGGAAAGAAATTGATCTCTTTCCAGCATGTCGACTGGTGACTGGGAAGGCTGTTATGGGGTTCACGCTCGGAGACTCGGTTGAAGGGCGAAAGCTTTGTGTGTTAGCCGTGGGAGACGTTCTGTTATTGCAAAAACTGACATGTATTTTAGGCCAAGACGAGGGATTCATTCAAAGTTGCTACAATACTCTAGAGTATGTGCCTACTTCCTTTATGCGCCAGCTTTTCCGTTGCCAGAGAAGAAGCTAACTTATCCAAGTGGCATGTTAGAAGTTGCCGGAGAAATTGGGGGGGCACGTAAAGTGTATCGAGCATATCTAAGCCACTTCTCGAAGGGGGTAAAATCTATGCCTGCCAAGCTCAAAGACCTCTCCGAACGCTTCGCTTCTGTCCATACAGAGAGGCTCCAGATTCTTGAAGGCGCATCTGAGAAGAAAGCTGTCCCAAAAGACCTATTACAGATGCTTATGGAGTTTGCTATCAAGGAACGTCCGGATGAAGCCACCAGTCTCCAAGACATGACCAAACGTCTTGCTGTTCTGAACTTTGGAACCATCCACCAAACCGTTCTTACACTACACAATATACTTCTGAACATAATCGCATCGAACAAGGAATTCGACACAATGTCCCTTCTCCATGAGGAGTTTACCAGGGTTCTCGGGGACGATGAAAACGATTGGACCAGAGCCAAAGCCACAGCAATGTTACGTGCTGACAGCGTCGCAAGAGAAACACTCCGAGCACACACCTTTCTAGGAATCGCTATGGCACGTATAGTAGTCGCACCCAATGGAATCGTTACCGAAGATGGAATCCATCTTCAGAAAGGCACGAAAATTGGAATACTCGCTCACCAAACCCAGAACGACCCACTTTTGGTCAAAGATCCTTTGAAGTACGATCCGTTCCGCTTCTCTCGACAACGTGAAGCAAATCCAGAACTTCGCAACTTGAGTCTTGTTGCTACATCTGCTGAAAACTTGGGCTTCAATCATGGAAAACATGCATGCCCAGGAAGGGGACTCAGTGATATCCTATTCAAGATGCTACTGTCGTATATCGTGAAGAACTACGATTTGGAATTTCCTGAAAGTTATGAGGGGAAGAGGCCAGCAAACACGGTAAAACGACCTCTCCAATATCTCTTTTGCTTTTTAGTTCTAGCGCACCTCATTTCCAGCTGTCTAGAACGTTTCCGTTCTCTGTCAAAGTCTTGGTTTTTGATCCAAATAGGAAACATTTACTAATTTATTACAGTGGTTTGCTGAGTTCGGAGTCCCTCCAATTACTGCTAAAATCAGAGTCAGAAGGAAGGAGGCCTCAAGCTAAACATATTTCTTTCTTAACAAAATGAACAATTCGTCAATATTATCCCGAACTCCATCTGCGATTGGTTCTATGCCGTGGGAGCCGTACATTACCAACAGGCTGTCTCTCACCCTGCATCATCGCCCTACCGGAATTGCACCCGGTCGTTTTCAGGTTACGAAGCTTGAGGCTCATCAAAGTATGTGCTAAGCTTGGCAAGACTAGATGCTTCCTAGCTTACAAGGTACTGTACAAACAAGTTCTCGATACCGAGTGGGAAAATTGATCCTGAAAAGACTATCGTTGTTTCCTAGTGGGGCTGTGTAAATGCAACAAGTTAAGCGATCACACTTGTTTCGGCTGTACTGAAAGAACGCACGAGTTCCCATTGGTTCCACATACTTGAAATTATGCTGTGTGACATGGATTTTGTGTTGAGCTAACCTAAGATGTTACGAACCGCTTACATGGCGTCTTACAGCCCCTAGTGGATCACCCCTTGTAGACTACATTACAAGTACCATCATCCCGTCCCAAATACGCCGTTGCCAGGTACATGTACCCTTTTAGGTCCCACAACATCCTCTGATATCAGGTTGTGCATATCTACGGCGTATGAAACTCGTGTTTTCCTCCCCTGACTGAGATGTATCGCGTCACCAAATACTGTAATACGTTGCAGCTGGATTTTAGTCAAGAGGGGGCGGCGTGTCTGCTCCTCCGAATTACCCGTGTCTTATAAACAAGACCATTTATCTCAGCTTTCCCCGTTTTTTCTTTCAATCCTCACAATCCTCTCAAAACTGCTCAATTACAAAACCGAAGACACAGTATCTTATAAATTTCTCAGCCCTATATTCAAAATGCGTTACTCAACACTCTCCCTCCTCACTCTCCCCATGGCCCTAGGAGCCAACACCGTCATCAAAGTCGGCGACGAAAACGGAGCCATCAAGTTCTCACCCGACTCGGTTTCTATCCCTGTAGGCGGCGTAGCAGAATTCCACTTCTACCCCCAAGTCCATTCCGTCGTTCAAGGAAGCTTTGAAAATCCATGCCAGCCCTTGAGCAACACTAGTTTCTACTCTGGTCCATTCTTCACCACCAGTCCCCAGGGAAACGAAACAACGTTTAGCCTTAGTATCAGGGACGAGCAACCGGTCTACTATTACTGTGGCGCCCCAGGCCATTGTGGAGATGGAATGGTTGGAATCATTAATCCTCCGTAAGTTATTCTTTACTTTCAAAATATCATGTCCCAGACAGAAAATATCGACATCTTCTCGTAGTCATTTTCTGAATTCTTCATTTCTAACAAATCTCCCAGAACCGACAGCAGCAGAAACGTCCAAGCATACATCTCCGCCTCCACCGGCAAAACCACCACAAGCACCAGCGGCGTCCGAGGGGGAACTCTCGGCCCAGCTAGCTCCGCAAGTAACTCGTCCACTTCTTCAACACCTACTACCGGCGGCGCAACACCAACAGGAAATGCCCCAGCGGCGACTTCTTCGAAAGCCGCTGGGGTCGCGGTCGAGAGTCTGGGATGGGGATTGACAAGTTTGGCGGCGATGTTGGTTGGAGCTTTGATGGTTTAGATGTATGATCGGTCGATAGTGATAGAGAAAAGTTCAATCCCTCTGGAAACTCGGGAGCCGTGCCGTGATTTGCGAACCGTGCCTGTAGAATACAGCTCCCGATGTAATCGAGCACAAAAGAGTAGGGATCTTAGGGACAGAGGGTACTCTAGAAAATATTATTCTTTGAGAAACCGACAGCAGCCTACAATTAGCTTTTTAGATTAAGAGAGTTTAAGCGTAACCTACGCTTTCCGTAAGCTATCTACCTATATTATAGGGCCTTTTCCCCTCCCTTTACCTCTCTATAAACTACCTATAAGTACTTAGCCGTTTCTACCTGTTCCTCCCCCTTTGTCCCCCCCTGTAAGTACCTTCCTACTTTACTATCCTATAAGTCTCTACTTCTATTATACCCCTATTCCCCCTCCTCCACCTATAAACAAGAAAACGCGTAAACAAGTTAATACTCTATAAAGAACTATATCTTTAGTACGAGTTAAGGTTTAACGGTTACCGTTAGTATATATAAATCACAGCTCCTAGGTCGTTTTTGTACCCCGGACCGTCCCGCGCGGGAGCGGTGATTTACGAACACAGTTACCATAGGGAATAGAGAAATCTGAATCTTAAATATATCTCTTCATAATAACACGTGCCACAGTTGACGCAGGCATATAAGGAGATCAGTAAACCAGGATATTATTATGAACTAGTAGCGTCATACTTAAAACATACGAACTCTGTTTCAAGTTTCATGTAAAGTATTACAAGGAGTACTGACGTCTAATGGCATATCCGAAGAATTCAGAATCCCCAGATCCCTCCTAATCTCTTTTACCCTCTCTCACAAACCCAACCCTCCTTCCAACCAGCCCCATGTCTCACTTCTCCCAACAGCCCCGTCCCCTTAAGGAAATCTAGATTCCTTCCTTTCTACACCTATAAAAAAAAGAACATAGAGAAGAAAACAGCACGAAAAACAACAATCGTAGTACACACAGCCAAATAATATCTACCTCTAAACTACACTCAAGGAAAGCAACAAAACAAAACAAAACAAGATTTCCATTTCAATCCATGATTGCTCAATAATCTCTAATACCCACTACTGTAAGCCCATGCCATTCCGCCATGTGCCTATCTTCCAGCAAGCAAGCAACCCCATCTCCATGCGAGTATTTCCCTTAGAAATAACAGCAAAGATGCGATGCGATTCCATGCCATGCCATAGCAGAGCCATTCCCAATATCTCACCATAAATCCATGGATTTTCCCTTCTCAAATGAGGCAATAAAGCACAGCTCTCACCCCAAATAATCTTACAAACAAAAATCACGCAACGCACTTTGCCCACCGTCTGACACATTTCCATAGCGTGCAAAAGGAAAAAAACCCCCATCAAATCATCCTCTCAAACGCCGCATATCATCAAAGACATCCAGCGTAGGCATCTTCGACCATCCGGGGAGTTTATTCACTTCCCGGAGACAGACCGCCGCCGCGACATACTTGAAGCTAGAGAGTTGCACAGATCTCTTGTATGGGTTAGTTGCCTCCAGACTGACAGCCAGACAAGCGATACTCTTCGCAAGAGCCTCCTCGGAATTGGCATACTCATTGCCGTCTTTGGTGATGCAGTTGACGATGAACGCTGTGTCATCCTCGAATTTCTCCTTCATTGTCTTGGACAACTCGCGTTGTTGTCGGGTGGGAGCACCGGCTTTTCCAAGGATGTTTCCAGTGAAGACTTCTAATTCTGATAGAGGTCGGGATGGGTGGCTGCTGTATTCTGTCATGATCTCGTAAACGCAATCCTCGTACCTAGAAGTACCAAAGATGTCAGCAATCGAAAAATGGAAGTAGGTTGTTGATCGTCTTACATTTCGCGGATATCAGAAGCCTCATTCATCAAGTATTCCCACTGGATACCCTTCACTCTCGACTCGACGTGCTTCCAAACCGAATCCATCAGGCCAGACCTACGAGCAATTCCTTCAGCTGAAGCGCGTTCCTGAATCTCTCTAAAGATCTCACGTTCGTCGATGGCACGAAACAGCTTTCCAAGGACTTTCTCACTTCTGTAATATCGATAGCTTGAGAATTCGTCATCCTCGTCCTCTTCTTCAAGGGGCTCACGAAAGGACTTCTCCTCAAGAGAAAGGCCTTTTGGCTCAATACGAACGTGTGGTCCGGGAGCTTCAAAGTCTGGGCGCCATTTAACCATACGGGGGAATTGTGACATATCGACCTGTGTGAGTCCAACGATTAGCTACGTCGTAAATTGAGAAAGTTTTGCCTACTGGAATTCCAGTCTTTGAGAAGTCAACAGCCGTCGAATGCATTTCCGCCATTTTTAGACAAGCGTGATGAAGTACACCCAATTCTTCTTGGTCCGCCTTTACTCGATGTGCTACTGCGATACGGCCCAGCTGGTCTGACTCCATGAACTTGACAAAGAATTCGCACATGTCATCTCTTGTTACAGAACGACCAATATCCAGGGGCGGAACTCTTGGATAATCTGCCGGTCGAAAGATTCTCTTAGGCCTCGCCATCTCGTCCCACATGATATAATATCGATCACCGTCAAGGTCACCGCCACTAAGTTGGCTTGGTAGATCTCTGGAGCCTTTTTGGCTGAAGCATATGCAATTGTGCAGAGCCAGGAGTGGCGAGCCGGCAGGTGGCATCACTCCTATCAACGAAGAACATTAGCTTACGATATTAATGAAGAACATTAACTCACCTTCCACAATAGTACAATCTCCCGGGTGCAAAGCAGGAGCTCTGCTGACAATGATGTTTTTGGCGACAATGTGTTTGACGACGCCATCAACGATGACAGCGCAGTATATTTGTCCTTCTTCAAGAAACCCCGTTTCATCCATAAGACCATGGAGATGGTATCCTTTCGGCACCGGAATTCTGGTTTTATGCTTCAATTTTCGAAGTTCTCCCAACAGAGCTAGTTCAACGGTATCTCTCAAAAAGCCATCACTTCTGAAATCTAAATTCAACATGGCGAGTTCGGTGATGAGCCAAGGTAGGTGGACTGTTTCACCGATTGACTGACGTGTCAAGAACTTTGAGGCGTTCAAAGGATCATCAGCGACCATTCGGAGTCTACTAACCTCTGCAGCTTGGAGGTTTAGGAAAAAGCTTTCCTCGACTCCCATGTCCTCCAAGATTTTGATAAACTGTCGATTGAGATACATGGGAAGAGGTTTGATGGCACCTTCACAAATCTCTATGTCAGAGAAGCTCTCAGGCGCGTCGAATTTGATCATCGACCTGCGAAGCGCCAAAACCTCGCCGGACAATCGAGTATCTAAAGATATCATTCCTTTGGCGCCCAAAAAGCGAATTTGAAGGCAGGTGGGATTCAACCGATTTTTCTTGGGAAGCTCCGCCCACTAAAACATGTTAGCGCTGCTATTGATTTTAGTTTGGATAAAAGTTGCTTGCAATCTTTTGCATTATCTGCTCAGACACTGTAGTATGGTAAGTAAATGTTTTACCAATGTTGGGGGCGAAAACTGTTGAAAAAGGACAGTTCCAGTCACTCTTACGTGCGGGCCACGGGTCATAGATTAGAACAGTGACGGGAGACAGTTTAGGACAATATCATACGAGAAGAGAGGAAAAATGTCCTTCTCACAGAAAACGATACTGGTCCGAATATCACGAGTAACAAAGAAATACTGATTCACTCACTGGTACCAACGCCGTCGCTAAAAACTCGGTTGTTTCGTTCGACGTCGGGAATTTCTATGTAAGAGTCCATGTTGATCCTCACAGCAGTTCTTGTATCGGAAAATGCTTGACCTGTAATAGAAGTTAATCTTTCTACCATTTCAACTCCGATAGAAAGGGTTTCCATACCTATGCGAGCCGCGCATTTCGCCGGAGAGCGAATCTGTGCAAAGTCGCCTAGGCCAGTGATAGTGTTTTGGTATATTTGAAGGCGGCCTTCAAATACAAACGGGGCCATAAACCAACAAGACTGAGCACGTAGAGAGGAATGAGAGAAACCGAGATAGGTGTAAGTACGTTCGCCGATCACAATACCATTTTTGAGAACGTCTAAAAATCTGCCGTAGAAGATCGGGTCATTGGATATTCGGCTACTGAATCGGATTGGCTGGCCATCTTCATCGCAAAATTGTACGCGTAGGAAGAATTCATGATGTTTAGAATATCGTCGAAGCACGCGGTTATTGCTCTCCGGCTCTGGTCCGTGAAGTCTTACACCGGAAGGTGTCACTCGAGCTCGATGAATGTTTGCCACATTTTGAGATTTGATAGCTTGTTCGTACCCTGATTCAGCTTCCTTCTTGGCTTGTGATTCGCATTCCTCTAAAAGATCCATGAGTCTAGCCAAAGAAAATTCACTGGCATCAGTGTCTGGCTGAAAGTGTGGGATCTTCCGCGCAAACTTTCGGATAACGTTGACAGCAACAGTGGCCTATTGCTCAACATCGCAGAGTCAGAAAATTGTTTTCACGAGTGGCAAATATTACCTCCTCTCCACAGTGAAGGACAGAGCTGGTTTTCGGTTTGAAGCTATTTTGAAGAAAAAAGAAAACTTACATCTATCCCCTCAAAACTGGGCAAAAGTGACGTTATCATTGATGGTGAAAGGTATCCATCATGGGCTAGTCGCTGAATCTGAAACTTCAAAGCAAAAGGTAGTTGGCTGGAAATACTAGAAAGTAATTCATGCAACTTTTTAAAGCCAATAGCATACGGTTCTAACGATCCACAGACGCGAGCAGACTGGTGTAGTACGGGTGGCATGCCGTGGATTTTCCCGAAAGACTCCATCATGCTGCCAAAGTCGAGTAGATCACCCTTTTCTGTAATTTGATAAGGATTTAGAGATATGCGATAGACTAGACAGCTTCCAGCCACATCCTTGTGTTGCTTGTTTAGATATGGAATGCGTTTTCGATCCTGGCGGCTTTTGCGGACAGATGGAGCTTTTTGCCCCTGAGCGGTGATGTTGAGTTGTGTCATGAGTTCTGCAACAGGGTCTGTTTCGATCCTCTGAAAAAACCTCGGTGCTTCAATCATGGTAAATGTGATTGATGGGCTCCTTGCATCTTCAGTGGTGATTTCCAACACTGACGTATACCGGAAATCGATTCTCAGGTCGGGGCTTATAAGCAGCTTCATAATCCTCTTTCCAAATACCGCCGTCGCAGCTCCGTTCCATTCAACCTGCGGAGCGAATACTATCTCGGAGTTATCAGTAGTCCAAACACCGCAGGCGACCGAGCAGCAACCAAATTTGAAAGGAAGTAGCTGATCCGCATGGCTAACATGAGTAGAGACGACTAGGGACTTGCTGGGATACTGGTGCTTGATTCTATCATCAGCCTCTTTCGCAAGCACTCGAAGCAAATGTCGATCTGCCTCACGGTTACTCAGTTCAAAGTAGATTGGCTGTCCATGGACTTTTAGAATCTCTGCTCTCTGTTTCGGAAGCTGTGCTCGCCGGTCGACGCTTCTGACCTGACCATGGCGAGCCAGAAACTGTTGTCCCTCATCGATATTGAGAAATGTGAGTGTTGCAAATCTCCTACCAATTACTTTCTGGCAGTGAACATTGACAATGGAGAGACTGGTGAAGGCCGATCTCAAGGAGTTCCGGAAGGAGTTTTCGTTGATCTGCTCTGGCACGTTTCGTACGAAGACCTCCATGCTGGCGGCTTATTGTGTTCTCGTATCGAGTTTGTCGAGGTTGGGATGTATTAGGCAGGGGATGGGTTTTCCTTGATGCGTGAGGTTTCGTTCGACGACTTGAACGGACCGATTGTGGGTGGACGTGAATGATGAGGAGGGGAAGATAAGCAGAGAGGAAGATAGAAAGACAGAAAGAGGGGAAAGCGAAAAGGGTAAGGCTTGCTGTGAAGGGAAAGGAGGGGGGGAAGGTGAAGGTGAGGGTGAGGTGTGTTTGAAATGCGAGTTGCCGCCCAACAGGCAACATGTACCTATCATGTACAGGTACAATACCAGGTAGGTACGGTACCTAGCTATAGGTATATCATGCAGCTAGATATGAGCTAGACATGAGCTGGAGACCGACCAGTTACCGCTACTGTACTGTACCTGGGATACCAACGGGATTTTCCTCAATCGCGGTGTATGGAGTATGGAATACTCGGTATGGCGCGAAAGTACCTAGGTACTTGGTACTTAAGTATCTGGGAAGGAACGATTCTAGCATTGATACTGGCGGGCCGAGATGGGGTGCAAGTCGGGCCGGCGACGGGAGCTTGGGGCTTGCACGTGACGACGACGACGCGTGGGGTTCGCAGTGGCGGGGAGGTCGTGGTTTCCCGATTGCTGGGAGACGCACGGGAGAGGGAGAGTGAGAACGAATGTACTTGAGTACAGTTCTCAACTCCAAAAGACATATAGGATTGCTTGATGAAATGCACATCGCTTGACCTACAATCAATTCAACAGACGAGCGTTGGGATATAGCCTTAAGTCTAGTACGTGGACTTTCAATCCAATCATCCACAATCAACGGGTTTGCGAACCTAATTCTTCCAGGCGTTCTACCTACTTCCTTCGAATCCATGAATCAATCACCTATATCTTGATTGCACATGCGCCTCTACCACGTACCATCCCACAGAAGACAATACTGGACCGATATGTCGCATGCTTCCTTCGAATTTATGCCATTGTTGGAATCGGCGAACGTTTGAGGTTCGCAGAGAACGCTCCAACCACCAGCTCTCAATGGGATCAAATGTACTTCCACGACAGTAGGATGGCGACGTCTTCTGATTTGGACATACGTGGGTGAAGTTCCTCGTAGGCATTGCCTTCTGCTGGCTGTCTTGAGAACGAACCACAATACCCCTCCAAAGTAACACTTGAATGACGTCGACATGCAAACTGGGCATCGTGCGATATACAGAATGAGGCTCTGTTGCAGCTTGCATTCCCTCGGTCGATTGGTTCTGGTATAGGTACTTCTTTCTCGCTCGTCCAATTGCTCTCACCATAAGAAGAATTGCAGTTTGCAATTTCCCGGGTTTTAGCGACAAACATTGCCATCATTCCTGTTTTTCGACTTGCAATGTACAAAATGCAGTCTCTTGTTATTTCTTGTACCCTGAAAAGTTTCCATTCCCCTTGCAATGCACGTCGAAAGGTGGTGTCATGAACTGCTGACAGCAGAATCCCTTGGGATTCTGCTGCTCACGTTGCACTTCACATTTTCCACCTGCCCTTTCTACGCACTCGATTACAATGGGATGCTGTTTGTCATATCAAGTGCAACACCAACCAGCTGCATTAATTGATTTCACGCCCTGTACAAATGCATTTGCCCGCCCCATCTTCCCGTTTTCTGCAGCACCTGTTCTCAGCTCGGTAATCGACCCTGTTAGAGTCGTGGAAGTTTTCAGGGGGCACCTATTGGTGGAGTGGGTCACTTTCATATTATTCGTCAATGGCTCATACGGATGCCCCCTTCGAGAAAGTTGAGCCGCAATCACCATTGGGGGCGGTGATAAGCTTCATATGACCATGATGAGATGCAGCCTCAATTCTGTAGGGCTGCCGCCTGGTTAACTCGCTGATAAATGGGAATGCCAACCCCATTTTCCTTCGTTAATTTTGCGCGCCCATACATCGCGATGTCGGAAGCTCCTATACAGAATGGGCATGGATCTGGGCCTCGTGATCCGGCCAAAGAACCTCAGAAGACCCAGGATTTCACCCCAGATGAGATTCCTGAACAGCTACAAGATGACGTTTTGGTTCAGTATCTCAGATGCCGTTATGATGCTCGAGATGCCCTTCTTTCCAAGAGAAAACAAGTCGAGAAAGCGAGAGTACAGCGCGAACGTGCAAGGATTGAACAATTACGGAAAACGTATGAGGATACAGAAGAAAACAAGCCTGTGGTGGATGAGTTCAAGCGTTTGCGGGCTGCTTGGAAAATCCATGCTCAGGCCAATAGTAGTCAGGCACTTGAGAACTTATCGGCCAGAGTTCAAGGAATGAAGAAGATAAAGCCCCAACAGTCCGAACTTTACAAACGAAGAGTCTTGTGGGAACACAACATTCTCCAAGAGGTTAAAAAGTGGGAGATAGAGCCCTTTCAACCTTGCCCTGCCACACTCTTTCAGGAAGCTGAAGAGACACCAGAAATTGGCTCGATGGGCTGCTTCTCGGGTCTGTCGCAAGTACTTGGATTAAAGACCAAGAAAAAGGACCATGGCCAAGCCAAAAAGAATGAAGAGGCAACGCTCGACGACTCGTCTTGCAAAAAACCCGAGAGACCCAAGCCACACGATTCTTATGGGATCAGCGTAAGCAAGATTACGCTGGAGAAGAGCTCTACTTCTTCGTCGTACATGAACTCTGGGATCGAAAGATATGACTTACACAAAGTTCTATACGACAAGGAAAACAACCCACTGAGGCGGATGGCCAGTACTGATAATCCTAACACCATACGTTACTTTCATTTCCCGTCTAATAATATGCATTGGATCGAGGTGTGTATGCTCATCCCATATTAACTCAAATCTAACATCTCTGTCAGGAAGCCATAGGCAGATACTATGATGAGGACACTCCAGGAGAATACAACTGGCGGCGCTCTAAAAGATATCGCGAAAAGTCCTCCAATATTTTGTGTCGGGAATACTGGTCATCACTCCAGCAGTAAGTCAGCGAATCTTTACCCCTCAGTCACACCCTGCTTGGGTATGAGAAGCATTGCACAAGTTAGCCACAATTCTCGAAGCGTAGTGAGGCAAACGAATGTCGTTCTAGGCATTGGAGTCAAGGTTTCCAAACCCGGACTGATCTTTGTTTCGTAGCGGAGGTAAATTCGATCCTATCCACGCTCGCCATATGCGCGCACACTGTTCGCTCATAATGCCAGAGTCTGGGACAGAATCAGAACGTACTCTAGGGAACAAAAACTTTGTGATATTTGTAAGTAGAGCGTGTTCCATAAAAGTCTTGTGATTTATGTGGTACTTCAAGGTACGGTTTTCAAAACCGAAACATATCGCCAACTGTTTCGCCCCCACGTTCACGATTTCTTCATCTATGTCGCTAGTCGCTTTCACTTTATAATGCTTGTTCGAACTTCAATGCTTACACAATTCGGTTCCGGTAGATGCCATATCTCCACTGGGAATCGCACAAACGTCGAAAGCAAATGGCCGAAGTGACGCGCGAAATCACATCACAGCACCTCAAGCACAGCCCTCGCGGTACCCAGGTTTTCCAAGACGCATTGGCAAGAACCGCTCAAGAAGTTGTATTAGCTAGGGCAATGACAGACTTTAATCTGCCCAAAGATACGAGGACTCCGGTTGAGAAAGAAGAAAAGAAAGAGCGCGGTCCATTGGCCAATTACCTACTGCAAATTGCCAAAATATATGATGCTATGGACATCGAGCCTGATGTGAGATTGCTACGAGATCACCTACATCAAGATCCGCCTTTACATTCCAGACGAACATTGGATCAGTCATACTATTGGAAACTTCAAAACACCGACAATAGGGATGAGGACCAAGTAGTTTTTCGCGCAACAAAGGAAGGAAAGAGTCCTCTTCGGACTACGCGTGTGGTAATGGTGGACCAGTTGTGGTTGTACATTTTGGATGAGAGTGAGTTGCATACATGTTGATCCAACATTTTAGCCAGATTCTAAAACATTTTCAGATACTATTATTTCTAGCTTTCCACGTCGATGGGGCCGCAACAAGCCCGATTATTCGGGTGTGCACAAAGGAATTCGTGCTATCCTTGACCATCTACGAGTTGGGCAGATCGAGTCAGTGTATGATTTGGCTCTCCTAATAATTAATCAGTGTAGTACTGTTTTTTTCGACCGAACAAAACCGGTGGATGAGAGACCAGAGTTGCTCGATATCTTTTCTAACGCCCTCAGTCATATTGTAAGTCATCCCTGTGGTTGCCCCCGGAGCTTTTAGAGGAGCCCAAACTCCTCAGCATGTCATATCCATCGAAACGGTTTCTTGTAGCCTTTGTGTTTTCTTTTTGCCTAGGGTTACTGAGCATTTTCTGGACACATGCTAAAAACAACCAGTCCGGGATGAAAACAGTTGCCTTCGAAGCATTCTGGCGTCATTTGGACAAACTCAGTGAGAGCGACCGTCAGCCTATAGATCTCGAATCCACGGCTAGAAAATATCTCAATATTAATCCAGAAGGGAAATTGCTGAAAGAAGTCCACGATATAATCGAAGAATTGCGAATGATGATGCGCATATTCTCTCAACAGAAAACGGTTGCGGCCGATTTTGCCGAACATCTTCGAACGCTCCATGATCAAGAGCGGAAACACAATCTAAATATGCCTGCTGATGATGGAAAGCTAGAAATCATGGTGGAAATTAAGAATCTGTTACAGGCCAATTCGAGTAACGCCACCTCGCCCATTTCTGGGGCTGGTGGTCAACAACCGCTTCTCAATGGGACTGTCAGTGCCCCCAAAAGTATCCCTACGTCTGCGGTTACGGAAAATACTTTGCGACACGCGAAGAAGGTGGTTGATAATATCGCGCTGCGAAGGATTGAATTGGAGGAGCTTGAGGGCAGCACAAATTCGATATACGATCAGGTTTGTGAAGCTCCTCATATCTAACACATGTGGCACCAGTTAATTATGTGCAGCTGAAAGATCTGTTGAGCCTCAAGCAGCAACAGGCTAGCATCATCGAAGCCAAATATGCTTTAAAGAGAGCAGATGAGAGTGTCAAGCAAGGCCGTTCCGTCATGCTCTTCACAATCGTTACCATCATCTTTCTACCACTTTCATTCATGAGTTCCGTCTTCGGGATGAACGCCAGTAACTTTGATTCCCCCGACGGAACTGGCAATCGGATGTCCCTACGGGAACAATTCAAACTCCTTTGTACCTCCCCCTTCCCTTTCCCTTATCCATCTCCAACCCTAGCTAATCGATACCCTCACAGTCCCCATCTCCATCGGCGTAATCATCATCTCCATCTCCCTCGCCTTCTCCACGTGGATCCGCGGCGTCATCTACTACGCCCTCTCCGTCTCCTGGGCCTACTTTACTGAGTACACGTATCTCCGTCGTATCTTTGTTCATATCAGTACCATGATGTTCGGGAAGAACGACTCAAATCAGGTTTTTCTAAGGCAGCAGAAGAGGGTGAGGGAGATTCATAGGAGGCGAGAGAAGAAGAAGTTGAAAGAGGCGACGATAAAGGTTGAGCGGTTAATGAAGGAATCAGAGGGCCCTTTCGATGTGTGGAATGGGGAGGGGAGGGAGGAGGGCGGAGGAGAGAAGGAGGGAGGGTGTTGGGGTGGAAATGGGAGGGTGAGGGATGAGGAGGAGGGTGGGGTTGTTAGTGTGAGGCTTTGGAAGGCGTAGGGGGGTTGGTTTGGTTGGGTTTAGGACGGGTCTGGGATTGGGGGGGGTTGGTTAGAATAACATTTATCTGCTGAGGGATTTGTACCGATTTACATTCCTCTTGTTTGGAAAGTGTTCTTCTGATGTTCTTCTTCGATGCCAAGGCGGGGGTCTATGTAATGAGTACTGTAATGTACTCAAACAAGAATGAGAACGGGGATCTTTAAGGATTGATGGATTTCTATGGTTGATATCTAGCTTACGATTTCGTTATGAAGTTTACATTAGTACAGTAAATTACTGTCACTACTACCTTTTTACTTCGAATCCTCGCAGCTATGAAGTACTATTTGGTATTTGGTATTTAGTATTTGGTATTCCTATCTCCTACTCTTGAAAATGAAATTTTCTGTTCTAATCTCTTCTATGCGAATGATAGAAAGAAGTCTGAATTTTTGGGGGGGGGTTGGGTTTGTTGGGTTATGTATGTATGTACTGATCGTGATGGAATGAGTATATAGTATGGAGGGTCTATGGATGGGAGGGTGTGGTTTGTGAGAGTGAGAGTGATAGGGTGGTTACCGTAATTGTAAGGGTTAATAGTGTGTTGGAGGGAGGGATGGAAGGGATGGGGATGGGGATGGAGTTGGGGGTTGGTGTGAGGTTAGGAATATGGAGATTAGGGGGAATGGCTGTGGATGGACGGCTGTGTTAAGGGGTCAGCGTGGTAACACTTCTAATCAAATACTCAACCCGACTCGAGTAGTTATATAAAACGTGACTAAACTATATAGCGATCCTAATAGTATTCTTTAAGATTATAAAGGGTCTAGATAGCTCGGGTCTCTCTCTTCCCCCGTTCTCCCCCCCTTTTTAATTACTTTATAATATACTCTTATATAAATTAGATAATCAAATTAGCTAAGAGGGTTATATTATAGGCTTATACTACTTATAATAAGTCGTATATAGTATAAGGGGAGACAGGAGTTGTTTATACCCTTTGTTAGCGATAAGGTAGGGTACTCGGCTAAGTTCTATATACGTAGGCGGACCGTCCGTCCGTAGTATCCGGAGTCGGCTAGCGAGCCCGGTCGCGCTATGGGGTATCGGGCCGATACTACTCGAGTTACTTATGAGTTATTCAAGTACTTGGCGAGTTGAGTTGATTAGTGATTTTGACTACTCGAGTTGAGTTAAGTAGGTACCACTACTTAACTCAACTACTCGAATTTACGACGCTGAAGTCTGGGGTGGAGGTAATGGGTAATGTGAATGGAAACACTAGACGTATATAAAAATCCACGCTTTATTTCTGCATTACAGTACAGTACCAACGAAATAATGCACGAAGTCCGGCACTGAATAAACTACTCCGTAAATTTACTTTGAGTCTTGACAATTTGTTCTAGTGCTTCTAATTTCTAAAAACAACTTAGTTCGTAAGTGGATACAGTACTAATCAACCTTGGCCCTCCTCTAGGGTTAATAGAAGTAATCAGTATGGAGATCTTCCCTTTCGCTTGTTTTCCCTATGCACTGACTAACTAGTAGTACTAGTGCTAGTGGATCCCGTACTCTGTGGAGATCCTCCATAATCTACGGTACCTAATTCTAACTCACATCCTTGAACGTGTGGGTGGAACTTGGCGATGAGAGAAAGGCCCCGTCACGGATGGATCTGATCGATCATCCATATCGAAGCAGATCCGTTAGAGACACGGTTAAGGCTCGGCGATTCGAAGGCTATGGCCATCGTGATTTTTTTGCTGGCACGTTGCTAGGTAGGGGTTCTATTTTTGGTGCGTTTTTGTGTGGAGAAGTTGATTTGGGATGCTAGCTTGATTAGGTTGGTGAATTGGCCAACCATGTGTTGGGCTTTGAGGATAGGGGGAGTTGGGTAGCGGAGGGTGGATAATGCGTTTGGATGGGTTTTGTGAAATGTGAAAAGGGGATGTGAAAAGATGTATAATAGTTGGTACGTCTTCCCTTCTGACTATCGTTTCTGACTATTACCTGTTTTTAATGGTGTTTTGTTGTTGTTAGGGGTTGGAATCTGGATGTTCGTGTTGTAGTTATAATAGG
The DNA here is from genome assembly GCA_900536445.1 of Hymenoscyphus occultus. NCBI lineage: Eukaryota > Fungi > Ascomycota > Leotiomycetes > Helotiales > Helotiaceae > Hymenoscyphus > Hymenoscyphus occultus. The sequence continues at coordinate 16,027 of UNPT01000166.1, read as the reverse complement.
GTTGATTGGTGCATTTCATGATAGTAGAAATAGAGAGTGATCTAATAATGTCTTTTTATTTCAATAAAGAAAAAAAGATTTTTGGTTTTGATGCCTTTTGACAGCGTCTTGAGTAGTAATAGTCAGTGTAATAGTTAGTGCGTCTTTTTACTGCACTTGCTTCCACAATACTAGGTACATTCGCTTCCGCTGATAACAAGCGACAGCCCAGTAGAAAGACGTACTGACTATTACCAGTATTGAGCGATAGACAGTGGCAGGAGCTGTTGGCTGCCTTCTCCTGATATCAGCCTGAATTACCACCCCAGTACGCATATTTTCACTTTAATAATCAAGACCAAGTTTAACTTAAAAGTTTCATTTCAATGAATTTTATTCCCTCATAAAATGGGGATTCTCAAGCTCAAACTCATGGATATCTTCGCACGCTAGAATAACAATACACGGCAAAACGTAAGAGTACAGTATTTCCTCCATTGAAAAATCCCTCTCAGTTACTTCATGGAGTGATTCCATCCTTGATCATAGCATTGATAATCATCACATGGTGATCAGCAGCCGTGGCACTCATCTCGCTCTCAAAGTTCAAGCCATATGGCCAGAAGTGTCCTCCTCCACAGCTGAACTTGGCATTCGCGCCATCAAAGCCCTTGAGGACTGGGTTCGCTGCTGGCCAGTTGCCGGTTTTGCAGTTATCGTTGAATTTGGCGGTGGTTCCTACGCCAAGGGTGTGGGCGATCTCGTGGAGTGCGGTACGCTCAGTCATGAACTCACGACCTGATCCGAAGCGGATTCGGCCGTCTGAGCTGCCGTCTGCGGTTGGTGTGCCGGGGCTGTATTCCACGGTGATTTTCTTGGTGGCTGTGGAGCCGAGGGATTCGTGTCGCTTGATGGCGGCATCCATTGCGACGGTAATCTTTTTGTAGGCGTCGGTTTGGTCTGCGGTTGGGTTGGCGGCCTTGCTGATTGTGTAGGTGATTCTTGCTGAGGAGAGGCCTGCGAGAGCAGCGACAAGCATAGTTGAAGAGATCTTCATATTTGCGGTTTTGGGGTCTTGACGTGAAGGATGATGGGAGAAATCGTAAAGTCGTGTGCTTGCGCAGATATATGGTAGAAAGGACAGTAAAGACAGTAGGGCCGGGAAGTGTACGTCAAAGACCGTGTGGTTTGGAAACAGCCTGATGTGTCTTGATATATATACAAGTATGCATAGGGAGTCTGTGGGAGGATGTGAAAACAAACTGTGGGCCATATCATCCGTTGCACCTTGCGTCCCATGTAAAAATAAGCCTGGTTTGAGAAGTCGTACGTTGAAGATGGAATTAAAGGGGTCCGTCCGACAGAGCTCAGCTATATCCAGAGTCTGTTATTGGCCCTCGCAGCTTGGGTATACACATAAACAAGAAATGTGCATAGAATAGGCTGAATTGGGGAGAAGGAACAGGCTTTGGATTGGCTTCTTCTCCATTTTCCACCAATACCGACTGCCGCCAGAATCCGCCTTTAGCCATGGGCATTGGGAAGTGCCGAGGGTGTTTACTTGTTGGCAGGTGTCAGGAGGTTTCGCGATCCCAGAATCCTTGAAGCGGATCAATTCACATTCGAATTACCCTGAGTCCCCTCTGCCGAGACATTTGCGGGTAGATCAGACGTTTACACGCACTCCAGATTTTGCCAGATCTCAGGTGAGCAGAGCCGCAATGTACTGCATCCTTGCTACAAAACATAAAGGGCCTGGGGGAGTTGCTAGATCGTTTGAACGTGTTTTGCTCCGTCTCTATTTTAAATGAATGCGACCTCGGGAGGTGTATACAAGCTTTTACGAAGTATACGCGTCCTCTTACTGCTTATCCCAGTCAAGCTCCTCTCCTTGATTGGCAGATGAATTAATCTTCAAATTTAATGCTGAACCTTAATGCGTGCTAACAAGGCTTAAGTTGGGGTGACGTCCCCTTCACCGGTACTTTTGCGATTCCACGTGATTTCTACGCTTGGCGGGAATTGGCCGCTACCTAAGATCTTGAGGACCCCAGGTTTCAGGTGTTAGGTTTCGTTTAGATTACAGTACCAAGGTACAGCTACACAAGGCGTATCTACTCTATCCGTAACCCAAAACGTTCCCTACGGAATGATTTCCATGAGTTACACCCACACGATCACGTGGATTATGTAAACCTGAAATACGAGGGGCAGCTGCCATTCACCCCACCCCCGCATTCCAGTCAGGTCGTATTTCGTCATAGGTACAAACCCCGTCACATCGTGATATGAATGAAAGAGGGCAATTGAAATTACGTTTGTGGCAATGCAAAAGGGTCAACAGAATTCGAGCTGTGAAATACTCGTATTCAGTTATCGCCATCCGGGGTTCCGACGGTCCACAGTGAAATCAAGTTAGGTCATCGCTTGTCTATCCCGATCCCTTGGTCCTTTTTCCGTTGGCGATAGCTTCTTTTTTTGCTATTTACCGATTCACCTAAGTACTACCATCTGCCACTCTTTTTGTCTGTATTTTCTTGATCTCGGCCATAAATATCAAATCTATTTTCAATTGGATTCAATCGGAAGACATGTCCACTGAAGTGGGTACGACAAGTACGCGCCGAAGCGCAACGGGATATCTGCCAATCGAGAATTATGGATTGATTGGGAATATGCGAACTTGCGCATTGGTGGGTATCGATGGTAGTATAGATTTTATGTGCTGGTAAGCTTTCCTCATGGTTTGCAGTAATTCGCAGGCTTCAATTAGAACTCTTGAGGGATGCGACTGATTAATGACACCCCCACAGGCCTGATTTTGATTCCCCTTCAATATTTTGCAGACTCCTCGACAAAGATAAAGGCGGCTATTTTAGTATTTCACCTACCAATAATACGACCTTCACCACGAAGCAGCAATACCTTCCATCCTCGAATATCTTGCAGACACGATACATATTGGAGGAGGGGGTTGTTGACTTGATTGATTTCTTTCCACGTCCAAAGGAGTTGCATGTTGTCGCCAAACTCCCAAAGCAGACGCCGTTTCGTGAGTCTGTTGCCGTCCAAGACGAATTGAAGAAATGGCTGGTGAGAAGGGTGGAGTGCATTCGAGGCAAACTTGATCTGGGTACGTACTCTATTGATACCCTGAATGACACAGCTTAGCTTCATTATAACCTTACTGATGTCGGATGTCTAGATGTTGAGATTTTCCCCGCTTTCGATTATGCACGAGGAGAACATACCACCGAAATCCTCCTTCCTAACCACCCCCCTGGAAGCCTCGAAAGCAAAACCGTCGTATTTGCATCCGAAAATACCAGACTTCAATTGGATGTTACCATCGATCGTGGCGAGGAAGATGTCAAATTTTGTCCCACGGTTATCTTTACCAAGAAACAAAAACCACACATGAAGGGTGATGGGGTAGTTGCACGCATGCGGTTACAAGAAGGCCAAGCTATTTCTTTTGTTCTTAGAGATGATATGCCAAATCATATCACGCCAGAAGTAACGACGGAAGTGCTGGATCAACAACAACAATCAACCCAAGATTATTGGTTCAATTGGATTTCGAAGAGCAAATACAAAGGTCGATGGAGAGAAGTCGTGAACAGAAGTTTGATGATCTTGAAACTCCTTACCTATGAGCCTACTGGTGCTATTATCGCCGCTCCTACATTTTCAATTCCAGAAGAAATCGGTGGACCTCGGTATGTGTTTTCCTCTAAATTCGTATGAACGTTCCATTCTTTCAGAAAAGGCTCGGATAGGATTTTCTCATGGTCATAATACTTCATAGTGTTATGCTGATTATGTAAGCAATTGGGATTATCGATTCTGTTGGGTGCGAGATTCAAGCTTCACAATCTACATCCTCCTTCGGATGGGGTTCACAGCCGAAGCAGATGCATACATGGACTTCATAAGCAATCGATTTCAAATGTCTCGTGGTCCAGATGGTGCTCTACCTATCATGTTTACAATCAGAGGTGAAACGGAAATTCCAGAAATTGAATTCAGGTAATTTGTCCCTCCCGCCTCCAAAATCTGTAGCCAAACAACCACTAACAGATCCCTAGCCATCTCTCTGGTTACCGAAATAGCGCTCCCGTAAGAATTGGAAATGGTGCTGCATTCCATCAACAATTCGACATCTATGGAGAGCTGATGGATGCCATCTATTTGTATAACAAATATGGGCGACCGGTAACGTGGGATCAATGGGTTGCTATCAGACAGATACTTGGTACTTATTGACAAATTCTTTCCTTGAAATTCTGCTAACGAGGCCTGAGACTACGTGATGACTATTTACAAGGAACCCGATATGTCAATCTGGGAAGTACGAAATAAGAAACAAAACTTCGTGTACTCCAAGGTCATGTTATGGGTAGCCTTCGATCGCGGGATTCGTCTCGCAGACAAGCGATGCCTTCCGTGTCCACACCGACAAGAGTGGCGAGCTATTAGAGATGAGATCTACGAAGAAGTGATGACCAAGGGTAATTATTTCTCCAATCCATATTCGGTGCCTGGCGGTTGCTGACATTTCATTCCAAGGCTACAGCGAAAATCTACGCTGCTTCATTCAATCCTACGAATCCGGTGACGTCCTCGACGCATCCATCCTCATCGCCCCCCTCGTCTTCTTCATCTCCCCCAACGACCCCCGTTTCATCCGCACCATCGACCGGATTCTCCTCGCGCCCGAAAAGGGCGGTCTCACATCCACGGGCCTGGTCTACCGATACAACACCGAACACGCCGACGACGGCGTCGGTGGTCGTGAAGGTGCCTTTTCCATGTGCACCTTCTGGCTGGTGGAGGCGCTGACCCGAGCCGGTGTCTATGAGAAGAAGTATCTGGTAAGGGCGACGAATGTGTTCGAGAATATGGTGGGCTTTGGCAATCATTTGGGCATGTTTAGTGAGGAGATTGCGAGGAGTGGGGAGCAGATGGGAAATACGCCCCAGGCCTTTTCGCATTTGAGTTTGATTAGTGCGGCGTTTAATTTGGATAGGGCGGGAAGGTGAGGGTGAGATGGGGGTCCTTGGACGGAGGGTTTGAGATGAGATCGGGGATTGGAGGTTTATTTGCTGGTATTGGGGGGATGTTTGTGGTGTAGGTGGGCTTGGAGAAATTTGGGTGTTTGATGGATGGATTGGAAAAGAGGCGAGAAATTGGAATCCATTCATCCTTTTCTAGATGTGCAGCAGAGCATCTTGTGGATGAGTGAACTGTGTAGAGCTTTTGGAAAAGCTTCTCTGGAAACGCCTATCAGAAACCCCAAGTCCACTTACAAAATGCAATCAATGCCTATAAGACATTCCTCAATTCTCATATCTCCTCTGTTCTCAACAAAAGACCTGTGATAAGGTATTCGCAGCTTCTCAGCGTTTCAAGAATAAGATATAAAAAAGTTCAAAGCATCTACCTTAACTATGGCCACCAAACGTCAAAAGACGATGTCTGAGCGTCCATCTTCATCCAATCATGGAAGAGACTCAAAATAAGTACTGTTTCAATACCCAATTCCATCACAATGTAGAAAATAAAAATGAAAAGACGTTTCCCCAACTGTTCCAGTTTCTTTCCTCTGCATTGTGTCTCTCCTTATACGTCCTTCCACTGGGAGTAAATGGGTGAGATTAATGTATATCTTCATTTGCATCAAGATCTGGATGGTGATTGTGCTTGAGGGCAGAAAATTGTGGCTCCTTGGTTTGGTTTGCGATGTGAAAACTTATGTAGGAGTAAGCAGGTAAGGCTTTGGAGGCGGGAGATTTGACTAAGTGTTGGGCAGTAAGAGATTTGAAAGCAAGAGGTTTGTTGGAATGATTGGTCTTGCGAGGGGAGAGTCAGTAGGATGCATGAGGTCGGTAGTTTAGACATTTCTCATACTTCTACGTTTTGTTCAATTGCCTTTACCTGTCTGATTCTATTGGTTGTGTTAAGCACTTATCATTGTGCCACTTAATTAATTTGAAAGTACTCTATTGACTAGTGATCTTACTCAAATATGTGTTGCACCGTAACAACAATCTCAGGAACGGGTTACCTAGAGATTTGCGATGGACCTAGGATTTGAAAATCGGCACGTGACTTTAGGACACTGGAGTGCACCTGCAGTAACAAGTACAGTTGGAGCGTTGAAAATTTATTATAAAACTAGCAAAGCTCTCAACTATACTAGCCGCACTTGGATGGCGCTAGCAGGCACTAGTTTTCTAACGTTACTAAGATTTTGATTTTCCTGATTGTCTAGGATATTTTTTGTGGTCCAGTTTAGAACCAGAACAGGCATTGCGCTCGCTCCGAAGTTCAACCGATATAGGGGGAAAAACAGCACAACCTCCTGAAAAGGGGGGACAACCGAAAATAAGCGACCGACCATCAATTCATTAACAACCTCATTGCCAATTTATTAACGTAGGCCACAAAATCTCCACAAACCAATCGTAACGTGTGTTCAAGGTTGTTCTCTATCTGCACACTCTATACATTTGGTCGTACAGAGCCATTTGTTTATGTTTTGAATAGAAATCGGCAAGTGTTTAGTAATTACTAAGCTTGATTACTACATTCTTACTTCAATCAATACGCAGGCAAACAAGCTTCCCATTTCTGCGAATTATCATGTAATGCTTCTGCATTGCTAAGCAAGGCAAGCCCAAGTACTCTCCAGCAAAGGTTTGTCCCCCCTGTAACGTCCAAGCTCGTGGTTTGGCCTTGAAGTCCACAATAACTGTACTTGCCTCTCCTGCGCCAGCGGGGTATCTCTAGATAGCGAGTTCATTCTGATCGTCGAGAGCTCTCAAAGTATGAGGAGGGAAATGAAGTGGAGGGAGGGCGAATGCGGCAACTGTTTTGATACAGGACGGCGTGGTATATGCGATGCGAACTTCTGCAAGCGCTTCTGTCAGAGATTTGGCAGCTCAATTAGAGAGCGAGATACTTCCAGCAGTTCAAGAAAGAATTGAACTCAAGTCAACGCCAGGACAAGGGGCCATATCTGCGGGGGGGGGGACAGGGCGGGAGCGGGCTGAAGACAGAACCAGAGATGCAGAAAGAGATAGGTAGTGAATGAAAGAGACTTGAAGAGTGCTTGTGTAGCTGATAGGCAACTGTTGGAGAAAGAACTTGTGATTCAAGACTCTTGAATACTTGAATTGAAGGCGGATTGAGACAGAAGCTTCCAAGAGGCTCACTGCCACCAGAATATGGACAAGTCAGTGCAATACCAATAGATAGTACCATGAGCAAATTTTCGGTGCCAGGGGTATTGCCTACTCATATGGTAGACTCGGCTAAGCCTAATTCGGATAGCTTGAGATTGCTGGCTTTATTATTCTCGCGTCGACGATCAACAAACTCTCCAGGCCTCATCACAACCACCATCACCACCACCAAGCCTTCCTCTTCGTTCCGTCGCATCGCATCGCATCACATCACATCGCACTATCCCAGGATCTTGTGCTTGTTTTGTAAGTACTCCATATCTCCATCACCATCACTTTGCAGAAGCAGAGTCAATTTTGACCTGTCTTCGCAACAATTTCTCATCACGCAGCGTTGTCACTTCCCCACACCATGAGAATTCTACCAGTCATGAGCTAATCTTTTGATCACAGACAATGGCTCCCCGCAAGGAGAAGGAGAACAACAAGGAGAAGCGCGCCGCCGCCGCCGCCAAGAAGGCCGAGAAGAAGAAGGGTGAGAAGAAGGGGAAGGAGAAGAAGGAAGAGAAGAAGGCAGAGAAGAAGAAGTCAGTTCAAGAGATAACCCCCAACTACAGACTGACCAACTAACGCGCCATAGGCCCACCAGAGTCCGGGTTCGGGACCCGGTTAAAGAAGCCCGCTGGTCTTGTAAACACAGGGCCAAAGTCGCCGAGCGTGCGCGCTTGGAGAAGATGGGGGGGGTTTCTCGGGGGATGGTGGAGAGACGGGCTGGCTTTGCCGCCGAAAAGGCAGGCAGAAATTTGTAAGTCGATTCAAGAGCAATGACCCACGAGATTTATATTTTCAGCACTCAAAATATATCGTTCAATTGCTAATCAGCTTCCCCTCCCAAATAGTAAGTATTCGGGTGCCCGAAACACCCGCCCCGCCCTCTCCGCCGCCCGCGCCCGCGCCCTCGCCGCCGCCGCCGCCGCCGCCACTGCTGCTGAGGAGGACGACGATGATGACGAGGAGGAGGAGGAGGAGGCCTACTCGTCTGCCTCGCAATTTGATTGCACGGACGGGGAGGAGGACGACGACGACGATGAGATGGGTGCTGCCGGTGGAGACGCTATCGTCGTTTAAAACAAAAAACGATGTTTTTTTTCCCATGCTGCTACAATTGCGCTGGGTTTTTTTTTCTTTTGTACCGGGTTTGGGCCTACTTGTTAGGCATTTTTTCAAAAGATTAAAATGAAATGGGTATTTCTGGGGTGCGAAAACTTGTTTGATGCTTTTTATGTGATATATTTTGCTCTTGTGAGACTTGTATTCATACTAACATGTAACCCCTGAAAGTGTTTTGAGAGGCCTTTCGCGTAACACAAGCTCAAATGAGGTATAAACGGTAAATTCTAATATAATAAAACTTTAGTATTTTTCTTTATATGTTTAGCCTATAATAATACTTTATATACTAAAGAAATAATAAAGTATATTCTAGGTCTAATATACTTTAGTAGTAAATCTTAAGACTAGCTAGTTATAATAGATTTCTTATAACTAAAGAGAAATATATTAATTTATAAAGAGTTAGGTTTATTTATTTTAAATTCCTTTTTAGAACTTCTTTTATAATTTATTTATATATTATTTATTAATATTAATATATTAAAAAAGTAGGAAATTTTATTTTCGAAGGTAATTATTAGAATTAGCTCTTTTAAATACTTTCTTAATAGGTTTCTTTAATAAATTATTATTTTAAATAAATAAGTAAAAGAAATAATTTAAATACTTTCTAAATATAATCTTTTTAACTTTTATTATAATAACTCCTTTTATAAAAGCGTTTATTAATAAAAGTAATTAAATTAAATTATAATAGAATATATTAGATTTATCTTTTCTAAAGAGGTTTAAAATACTTTTCTTTTAATATAATTATCTTATATAAATAAAGAAAATATATAATATAAATATATAATAGACTTAACTTTTTTAATATTTTACTAATATTTTTCTTTATATTATAGTTATTCTATATTTATAGGTTAATTAACTACTATATATATTTATTAGAGAATTATTTTTAAAGTAATTTACTAAGATATTTATAATTAATAGAATTACTTATATAAATAACTAAATTAATAAGTATAAATAAATATTAAATTAAGTTTTTTTAAAAATACCTATCGGTATAAGTAAATACTACTTAAGGCTACTTACGTACTATACTTAGTACTAAGTACTACTATATAATAGTAGTAGTACTTATAATACTTTTACTTAGTATATATAACTAATAGTCTTTATAATATAATATATTTAATACTAAACTATTAGCCTTATATTATACTTTCTTTATTTATCTTTTAGCTCTATTAACTTAGAATTAAACTAATAATACTTTTCTAAAGAATAATTAATTATTATTATTACTTTTAATAAATAAAGAAAAGAAAATATATATAAATTATTTAAATAAAGCTTTATATATATCTTTTACTAATAGATACTTCTATATTAGAGTTATTTTCTATAAATATAAAAATAAAGTAATATAAATTTATTAAGCTCTTTGTCGGGACGTAAAGGTGGTTTTAATCACGTGGCTGCACTAGACCACTTTGGTACTAGTGCAAAAGCTGGAGCCTCAAGCTCACAGCTTTATGTATGCTAAAAAGAACAAGAATCATCACTAAAACCTAGAACCTAGAAACCTCTATTCTACTCGAGTAGGCCTGTATTCCTAACACTAATTAGTGTTTGAACTTACAGTCAACTACAGAACAGCTAGGAGTTATTAGAAGAGGTATGACTAAGGTGTAGCAGGCACCCTAAGTTGTACGCTAGAGGAAAGTCGATTTTGAGGTGTAGTAGGCACTCTCGAAACTTTCTAAGGCTTAATCTAGGTATAGCAGGCACTATAGTATTAAGCTACGTCCATCACGCAAAGCAATATTATCGTTACGACAGGTCAAGAGCTTGAAGTCGAGGAGCGAACTTTGAGTCCTAGTCGTCCTAGCAAACGGACCAAACCACTACGTAAAGCACACCTTTACAAGCGTAGTATCAACCATAAGAGCAGACCTCTTTGCTAAGCCTGTCTATATGTCATTTCACAAGCACCTGGCAGTTTAACTGCTTTGAGGAGTGAAGAGCGTGATTCAGCTGCAAACGGAGCACTGAACGACTACCCACTACCTTACGATTTAGTATTAATAGCTTAACAGCTTTTAACTAACGACACAATGGTTTTACTCTGTCCAGAAGAACACAAGGACCTTGTCGATACGAGAACATAGCATTCGATCGACCTGAAAAACTGCGAACAAGAGAACGTCAACGGCTTTATCTTGTACAGCATAGTATTCTACTAGTACCGAGCATATATAGACACAGAGTTATAGGAGATCTTTAGAGAAGACTTCTAGGATTAGAACGCTGAAATATAGAAAAAGGGAAATACAAAGGTTGTCTATGATTTTAGAGATTTTCTTCGCTATAACGGCGTCTACGTCACTAAATAAGGCAAACGAGTCTACGAGGTACTATAGAGTATTATAGAAGAAGAAAAAGAGAACAAGTGGTCCTAAGAGGACGTTGAGAAATAATTAAGGATGTCGAGAAGCTTTAATTCTCGCTAGAACCCGAATTATATACTAGAGTCTTAATCGACCCTAAGGAATCATACTCCGAGCTTAGCTATACTCTCCAATACATACCATGCTTCCTAAAACATTTACATAACTCCTAAACTTCAAAACTTATAACCCTAGACGCCGCCGGTAGAAAGATTAGCCCTAAACCTAATTATAGATGTACCTACCTAGGAAATGCCCCTTGTTAACCTACCTAGACCAATCGTCTCTACTCCTGCGAAGGAAGCGCCATTTTTATTCACTAATAGCCCTATGCTAGACATAGGCGTGTCGAAAATGCTTACTAAGCTATTAAAACTTTACTCTTCCGAGGGAATGAAGTTTAGTAGCGAGCTATACAACATTCCGAACACTAAACTACGTATCTTTAACGTTTGCTGTCGTAAGGTTGGCCTCTCACGTAGCCAATACTACAAAGCGTACTCTATTATACTCAAAGGCAGAGCTAATGGTTTCTACTACGATAAGCTGGCAGGGAGGAACTATAATTTCTAAGATATGATTAACATAATAAGGAAAAACTTTGAAACAGAGGAAAATCGGCAGCTTTACTTACAAGAATAGAGAGAGACAACATTACCTTAAATTATACTAGCAAACCCGAACACCTCCTGTCTCGATTGTCTCGAAAAGCTCTTCGATAAACTTACTATTATTTAGCGCGGTCTATCCGAATCCTACCGCTAAGATATTAGTATCCGCGACTAGGCCATTAGTACTTGTAGAAGCGTGCTAGAATGTAAGCTTGCTCTTTATAATCCCGCGGACATATTCGAGAAAGTATACGACTAACTACGCTCGTCTATTAGTATAGAAACTCGAACTCGTAAGGCCTAGCAATTCAATATATACATCGATTAAAGTGACGTTAAAAGGACATCTAAACATAAAAACGACCTAGACGAAAACAGTTAGTATTAGACCGACAGAAAATATAGTAACCGTGGCCAGAGATTTAGTCGTGGCCGTTCTCAAGGAAGCAACAGAGACAGAAGCGAATACAGCGGTGCTGTACGAGGAGGTGACCGTCAGAAGAGATGCTGCGTTTGTAACAAACCAGGCTATTGGCTATTGGTCGACCAAGTACTCCGATGACGAGAGGGCGACCACATTTAGTCGATGGAGAACTGGCGTACGAAGCGGAGGCTACGTCGCTTCGAGAGTACACTTCTAAAGCTTTCTAGTACACTGGGAAGGCATTGAGGGCGAGGATGACAATATCGAAGACACTATATAGTTGTTAGCTGAGATGGAATTTGACGACGACGAAGAGTACTTCTAGGGCTTTATTAATACTGAATTCGGTACAATTAATAGAGCATAAACACTCGTAGTGCTAAACGATCAGTCTACTCTCTATACTTATACAAAAGCAGACGTGTTCAAAGAAGTCGTCGCTAAGGAAAGCTCTTCGTTTACATTTAACGGTCGATATAGTACGACTACCTTTTAAGGTATTATACCGGATACGAGAGCCGCTAGAGTGTCAACAGCCGGCAAGCCTTAAGTTCAAGCCCTACAAAAGCTTTAACCTTCTCTACAGATCGACTAATCAACCGTAGGAGCTCACAAAATCCGGTTTGGAAAAGGGTGTACTACCTCCTTAGGCACGGTGAATGTGATTACCCCTTTGGGGAGTATAGTATTCGAAGTTGTCCCGACCAATACCCCTTTCCTATACTATATTATAGATATAGATAAAATGGGCGTCAAGTTCAATAACCTTGAAAATGTTCTTATTCAAGGTAAAAATATGGTCCCTGTCGTACGCAAATGGGGCCACCCGTGGCTACTCCTTGACAGGCCTGAAAAGGCTATTGTATAGAGTCATCTTATAGAGGTAGAACTACGATAATTACACCGTCGCTTTGGCCATCCTTCGACACGTAGACTTATCAAGGTTCTTCAACGGGCAGGACACGACATTAAGGCAAAAGCAGTCTACCACCTTACTAAATACTACCACCAATGCTAGATGAACCAGAAGGCACCTGGACGCTTCAAATTCACACTCAAAGACGAATATAATTTTAATTATACGATCGTTATTAATGTGATGTATATTAACGGAAAACAAGTACTTTATGTGGTCGACGAAACAACATCTTTTCAAGCTGCTCGATTTCTTAAGGACATGTTAGCGAAGACGGTATAGGAAACGCTTCGAGTGTGCTAGATCGACGTCTATATTGGACCCCCTGATTACATTATCTATAATGTAGGCACCAACTTTGCGTCTAGCGAATTTCGACAGTAAGCGAAGGCTATGTCGATTAAGGTGGAAGAGGTCCCTGTCGAAGCTCACAACGCAGTAGGCAAGGTTGAGCGATATTATACACCCCTTCGCCGGGCCTATGATATTATCTCAAATGAGATTAACGACGCTAGTCCTGAGCTAGTCTTGCAGATGGTAGTGAAAGCGATCAATGACATAGCAGGGCTAGACGGCCTAGTACCTACATTGCTTGTTTTTGGTGCTTATCTACGAATAACAAACGATTCGCTACCCTCACCTTCGATCACGCAAAGAGCTGAGGCTATTCGAAAAGCAACAAAAGAAGTTCGCCGACTCTACGCCAAACGCCAAATCAAGGATGCTTTAAGTATACGAAACGGTCCAAATACATTCGAAACCACGAGACTCCCCCTGCAAGCGGATGTGCGCGTCTACCGAGAGAAGGGCGGATGGCAGGGTCCATACAAACTCATTGGTATTGACAATCAAAAGTGGATTATTCAGATGCCTCATGGACCGACAACCTTCAGATCAACGAAATCAAGCCCTAATAAGGCACTGGAAACTTTTGTAGACACGAATACTCTACGCATACGCGTAGAGGGCTGGGTAAAGAGGGAATAGCTAAGTTGAATCAACTTCAATAGTTAGATTAGTTTTTGTTTCTTTCTTTTGTTTCTTCCTACACCCTAGACTAGGCTAATTTCCTTCTTTCTGTCTTTACTTCTTTCTTTCTTTTCCATTTGTATTCAGTAGCCATAAAAAGAAGAATTGCCAGTGTCGGGACGTAAAGGTGGTTTTAATCACGTGGCTGCACTAGACCACTTTGGTACTAGTGCAAAAGCTGGAGCCTCAAGCTCACAGCTTCATGTATGCTAAAAAGAACAAGAATCATCACCAAAACCCAGAACCCAGAAACCTCTATTCTACTCGAGTAGGCCTATATTCCCAACACTGATTAGTGGTTAAACTTACAGTCAACTATAGAACAGCTAGGAGCTATTATACTAACTTTTATATAGGCTTAAAAGAAAGCGCTTAATTAGCTCTATATACTATATATCTACGAGCTAAATATAACTATAGTATATTATATAATATAGTTAAGTTTTAGTATTATTATAAAAGTATATATATATTTAAGTCTTACTAAGCTATATATTTTATACCTACTTTATAAGTATATATTAAAACTAGCTTATATACTATTAATATATAGTCTTTTATATTAGATATTTTAATTAAAGAGCTTTAATTTATACTTAAAATCGCGATAATTAGTATTATAGTAAATATAAACTATTATATATAAATAAGGGTTATATATTAACCCTACCTAGTATATAATTAGAGCCTATTACTTAAATAATCCCTATTTTCCCTTAGACGCTAGCTAGCTATTTTAAGGGATAGGTTATAATTAGCTAGTAGTTACTAGGGTAGGGTAGGGTCGGGTCGGAGGCGAGGGGTTGGGGGAAGAACCGGCTATATAACTAGTAGCTAAGGGCTAAGATAAGTTTAGTTCGTTTATTTAAGTCTTTTATACCTACTTCTTTAGTACTTTATAGTATATTATAAATAGTAATTAGTTCTAGTAAAAGAAGATTACTATATAAAGCTAAGGATAAATACTATAAAATCTAATTCTAGTATTAGTAAAACTATAATATATATATATATAATAAGAGTAGGAATTAATATATAACTTATTAGTAGAAAATATTTAGGGTTATAAAGATAGTTTTATAAAAGTATACTAAATAATTAACTAGGAACCCTATAAGAGTATCTAAATATTATAGAGTATCTAATTAACTATATCTACTCTAAGAAGGATAAAGCTAGAGAACTTATTCCTTTATTATATAACTATAAGTTAACGTTAAATAAACCTCTTTATTAAATATACTAGAGATTTATATCTTAACTTCTTAATAAACCTATAGTACGCTTAATAGGTATATATAATATATAACCTACCTCTAGAGATAAAGTTCCGTTATTTCCTAAGTACGCCTACTAATATCTATACCTATTACAGGTATTGTACTACTACCCTACTAGCGACTGTGCCTTTAAACCTATACCTCAGCGGTACGTTAATGGGGTTTGACTCTCGTGAACTTTGGGAGCTAGAGGCGCTGCGAAAGAACAAATAGGCGAGATAGCCAGTGCCGGCACTACCTTAGCACGGTTTAGGCGACCCTAGGGTTGAGTTTTCTGCGTTGTACGCCAAAGCCAGTTAGTGTCAGGGTGGAATACTGATTAGATTGTCCGCAAGGAGAGAAGAAGAGAACTCCCGCGGTGGAACTACTTAGATATCTATAGAGTACCCCTATCCACTCAAGCGGGGGTTATCACGTGCAAAACCAATTCACCGTAAAACTCGAAATCAAATCCTCACAGTTAGACTCTACTCTCGAAGTTGAATTTTTTGTTAAAGGCGCTGAGTTATACGAGGAAGCGGCCGAGCGAGAGATGAAAAATCTCGCACTTGTAATAGTAATTAGGACTACGACGTCCGTAACGTAAGCGAAGAGATATCTGGAGTTTCTGATAGAACTTAGTTATTCCTTCTCAAGGTTGAAGTGGCTGATTCTGTAGAAGTCGAAGGGGAGGTCGTCTTTCCAGAAGAAAACGATGTACACATCAGGTCTAGCCAATCAATTTCTTTGAAATTTTCAACTTCCGTCATTAACTCCCGGCACCGCAAATGGGAGTCAGTTTTCAATGACTCCCAGCAACTGGACCATGGACTCCCATTTGCGGGGCTGGGGGTCAATGTTCCCGGACCGTGCTCCCACAGGGGAAGTGAGAAGAGTTAGCAAAGCAGAGAAGAAGATTGAATTGAATTGAATTGAATTTATTTAACGTCCGGCGAATACAGCAAGCCTTCGTGTAGCTAGGTTCTAAACATCCCTTAGTAGGGCAAAGGACGCTAGGGGGGTACCCTAGAGGTCAAGGGGGGTAGAATG
>UNPT01000167.1:0-97064 GCA_900536445.1 Hymenoscyphus occultus | reverse complement strand
GGGTTGGGGTTGGAACTTGGTTGTAGGACGGAAATTACTTGTAGAAGAAGGGATTAGAGGGGTGGGAGGAGGGAGGGGGGATGGGATAGGATGGGATAGGATGGGATAGGATGGGATAGGATGGGATAGGATGGGATAGGATGGGATAGGATGGGATAGGATGGGATAGGATGGGATAGGATGGGATATAGTGTGAAGTATGAAGTGAAGGTTTTTTATGGGAATTATTAGGGGGGTAAGTGGATGTTTGGATGTTTGGATGGTTGGATGGTTCTGTGAATAAATAGTTGTTTGTTGTATGCTTGGTTGGAGCTTGGAGCTTAGATGTAAATATTAATTTATAAGACAAAGACGTAAAAGAAAAAGAAAAAGAAAGAGTAAAAGTTACCTATTAACCTATTTACATACTATATCTACCTTGGGGAAATAGAGAGGAAGGGGGGGAAAGGAAGGGAGGGGGGGGGGTATTTTAGGTTTAGATAGTTAGATAGTTAGGGAGTAAGTAAATATTTCCCTTACTATATTGTTTTAGATACGGATAGGGAATAGGAATAGGGATAATATATATAATACCTCGCTTATTTTTTGTTGGATTTTATATTTTTATATATCTAGATTAGTACGTTCTTAACCTATATACTTACTATTTATAGTACCATATACCCTATACCCTACACTCGTTATATATAGAAGAGAGAGAAGAAACATATTCTAATATATCGCCGGTTTTATCTCTCCCTGCTCTACTCTCTTTCCTTTCCCTACTTTCCTTTCCCTACTTTCCTTTCCTCCTATATAAACAAACAAAAGAAAAAAAAAATCCATACCTACCTACTCGTACTTACTTACCTAAAAACTATTTATCTATCCATCTATCTATCCTACTTTAGATTAGTCAAAATCTTCGTGTTATTCTTACATTTATAAGACTTACCGTAGTAGATCTATATGGCTAAGTAGCGCTAAGAATTTAGAGATATATATAAATCTAAGGAGGAGAGTAGGGATAAATGGGTTTGAAGTTCCTACTTACTCTTGGGATTTTAGCTAGGGGTTTTTCATCGGGTATATAGTATACTTGGGAGTTTGATACTAAATACCTATAGATTAGAGGACGTCGATGTTATGTTGATACTTATATACCTAGTATATTAATTTAACCGTTTAGTATATCTTTCTCTCAATTGTAGCTTATTAACATTTGACATTTATTACTCCTCTCTTAGAGTAAAATGAAAGGAGATATAAAAGACCAATCTTAACAAGGAAGCCTAGGGCCAGTATTATGTCAATTCAAATCAATTTTCTTTCATCCTCCATGAGAGGGATTGGGTATCTTTCCATCTTCAACTAGTCAACCACCACATCCTCTATTTCTCCGTACCTTTCAACCTCAAATTCTCATCTCTATCTTTCTCACAACTCAGCACCACACAACCCATCCAATACCTCCTCCCCCACACCCCCTCTCTCCAACACCCTCCCAATCATCTCCTTAATCAACCCCCTCTTCGCACCCCCCCTCGGCGGACACCAAACCCCCTCTTCCCCATCCCCACCCCCATCCTCCAAATTCTTCTGCGCCGTCCCCCCCGTCGCAGTATTCACCTTATTAGCTAAGCCCTTATGCGTCAACCGACTCGGCGGATCAATAGTCCTCACGGCCAACAACCTCAAATTCCTATTCTTGCGCCCCTCGACATCCATCTCCATCTCTGTATCCTGCGACGAAAGGGCAGAGGTGGGGGATTCGGAGAGGGAGACGGCGAGCACGGCGTCGGCGACGGCGAGTTCTTCTTTCGAGGGGTCGAAGATGATGGTTTCTTGCACGGCCATGACGAGAAGGGTTATGGGGGGGCGGCTGGTGTGTGGAGGGGTGTAGAGCGGTTCGCTGGCGTCCCAGTCGTCGGAGAAGAGGGGGTCTTCGTCTTTTTCCGAGAGGAGTTTTGGGAGGCGGGTGGTGAGGAGGGCGAGGTGGGTGGTTAGGGATAGGAGGGGGAGGGGGTAGGATAGTGGTGGGGAGAGGAGGAGGACCTGTTTGATAAGATTAGTTTATATCAAGAAGGATTTGGGGAAGGATAGATGGAGAAATACGAACATCTAGGTATAGACGCCAGTGAAAATGTCTATTAATCCACAATCTCTCCACAAACTCCCCATCCGCAAGTAGAGCCTCACTCAAAACCGCCGCCAGGAAAATCGGATTCGAATCATCGTCCCGCACACCTGGGATATCAACACTAATCTCCACCCACTCATTCCTTCCCTTCTTCACCCCTTCTTCCCCTTCCCCTTCCCCATCGACATCTCGAGAAATCCCACTGCTCCTCTCCACCTCCGCCTTCACACCCACCACCGCCTCCGTCCCATCCGCGAAACAAATCCTCGCACTCCCATTCGTACCAGGCAAGATATCGCTTTCCGCGATCAAAGGCCGGAATTGTGTTGCAGTCCGGCCGTCGGGACGGATTGGCGGGGTGGAAGAGAGGGATGTGTGGAGGTAGGAGAGTTCGGCGGGGGAGAGGAGGATTTGTTGGAGGGATTGGGGGGCCATGTTTGGGGGATGGGGATACCCAATTGGGTTGTTCTTGGAGTAGTGTGTGGAATTAAGTCCTGGCGATGATGTTGGTGTGTTTTGAGGGTGTGGTTTGTGGGATTGGGGTATGATGGTGGAGGGGTTTGGTTTGTAGAGCTTGAGCTTGAGGATTTATTTTGCGCCAGATGGGAAGGGTGCAGGGATTAGGACGAGGCTGAGATGTCAGGGATTAACAAGGCTGAATTTTCATTCTGCCCCTTGTCGTTTATACTACTCGTACACTGCAAATAACCAGAAACATACAAACTCCAAACTCCAAACTTCAAACTACCGGTAATCTACAAAACCTTATATCTAGAAATATAAAAACAAGTTCTCTCACTACTAATATTCTCTTCGTTAAATATACATCTTCTTCCAAAAACCCTCTAAAATTAAGCGAACTTGATATAAGAGTCTCTTATAATAATGCGATTTTGGGATTTGTAGAGGGAATAAGGAGATGGGAAGTATATAGGAGTAGGTAAGGTAAGTTGAAATATTAGAGGATACTATCTATTCTCTGTTGTTATTATAAAGGGAGGAAGAAAATGTGTGAGGTAGATAGAGGAGAGTGGAATCGTGGAATACCATACCTACTACCCTTACTTACGTGGTGACGTTGATAGCTAGAGTACATACATACCTAAAACTCAGGAAATCTTTCTCCTAGAAGATTGTGTGTACAGTACTTCTCATTGTTTATTGCTTATTGCCCATTATTGCCCATGTGTAGTCTTTTCCTCGTCCCTTTCGTACATCGTAGTGAGATCCTCCTGCTCATCCTCAAAAATCCGACTCTCTATCATACCCTCTAACCAAAAGCAATTATCATCTCCTTTGCAACCTTCGGTCCAACCGCCGAAACAAGTCCCGCAATGATCCCCTTGATAGATTGCGCATTATCAATATCACTCTCATCCCAAGTCATCAAGTCACCGGTCTGTGCCTGCTGACCCCGGACTTTTAATTTGATATGATCGAGGTCAACTTCCGTCAACAACTGTTCTCTGCTAAGAAGTCCCGGCATAGATCGTGAGAAGAGAGGTAGTTCTGGATTGGGGACAGGAGGATCTTCCTCATCTGAATTATCGACGTCGTCTATTTTATCTTCGACGTTGTCTTTCGGAGGTTGTTGGGTATCTGGTTGGTCATCTTCTTGGTTATTGGCGATTTGCGAAAGACTCAGGTATTTCCTCTTGTCCAATTTGCTTCTCAAGTCATCATCCAGTAGATCCCAGTTGTATGAAACCGGATCCAGCATATATTGGGGTGTATAATCACCCTTGTACTTCATTTTCACACAGTTGTGAATATAAAAGCCTGCATACCACCATTTATACCCATCTTCTTTCGCCAAGGCGATTTCTCTCAAGGCGCCCAACTTCCCAAAGCCGAATTGGTGAACCGATTCATGATACATGAAGTAGACGGCACTAACACAACTTGGTAAAAGATCGAGAACACCAACAGCTATCAGCTTCCCATCGATTCGGTAGCATTGATGGTAAGACCCCAGCTTGCGTTCACACGCATCAACGATCATACTACTCCTCGGCAGAGGTGATGAACATAAGAAGTTCTTGAAACCCGATTTACTGATTCGACTTGGTGGTTCCTTGTGAACGATACGTTGATAATTCTCAAACAGTGCATATTTCTCGGCTGTGAGACTGTCAGACTCAAGAGTAATCGTCAGTGCATGAGCGGGATCAGGTGGATTCTTCAGTAAATCCTTCTCGCTCTCGTGGACGCGTTCTACCAAATTAAATTCAGTGTTGCGTTTTTTGGCTTGCTCGCGTGACAGAGGATACAACTTTGCGGCTTCTTTGATGTACGAATCTCCAAGGATATGCTTGTTGAAGCGGTTCCATGTTTGCCGTTGGTCTTTGGAGGGTTGGAAGGATTCTGAATCAAGACGAATGGTATATTGGGGGCAACATGATGCTCGTTGGTCGGGTTTGTAGAGGAGTGTTCCTGATCGCCTCCACCCACGGTCGAGGAGATCTTGGTATAATGCGGGAGTCAACGAACTCGTGGATGCATAATATGAAAAACCTGTAAACCAAAAGTAAATAAAGTACTGATTGGGTATGTGGAAAACTCCTTGTGGACTAGCCCTATGAAGAGAGAATAAAGAACTAGACCGCGGGAAGCTTCCATATTATGTGACTTGATGACAAAAGGTAGGAAAGGATTACGTTTTTGAGACCTACTTCCAGATTTATTATGACAATAACCGCAACTACTATTTTGATATCCTATAAACAACGTTAGCAATTAAGATTCGTCAGCACCTTCCAACGGCTGAGGGCCATGCAAGCTGTGCTGTACAAATATCACTTTAGTGTGGGGTTGCAAGTAATGTTGACTTCACAACGGTTGGATGGTTGCGTAGGGCTTCCTGACTCGCACATAGAGGGTGGGATGAAAACGGTAGAAATGGGGGAATTTTGATACATCTTGGGGTACGAGGCAGAATCATCTTGGTCACCCAGCCCTAAATCAACGTCGTCGAGCCATTTGAACACGGGTGAAAATCATTGGTGAGTAGGCCAAGGTAAATGAACCAAAAAGATCTGAGTTTTCTCAGGTACTGACCTATGGGAGTAAGAAGCGAATCAGGGGTCGACATGGCGGGGTCACGAAAAGGCGAAAAGGGGGGCCGGTGAGAAGAGCGAGGAGTCGGGCGATTGCACCGCAGCGAAGTCTTTCAGAGCTTCTGACCGAATTCGCAGATGGGTCCGTGGCCTTGGCACAATCTGCACACCACAGCTGCAAGATGAAGATGTTCTCTGGGCTTGTTGAGTGTAACGATTGATGATTTCCGGCTTGTCGGACGAGGGCTTCTTGCCCCGGTCCCGGGATGGAAATAACGGGATTTAGAAATTATCGGCTTGGGTGGCTCCCGAATGGTGTACCAGGCACTCACGATACCTAGCTGGCGTGGGTTGCCGGGCGAATCTGGTGAGTCCGTAAGAGGACTGGAGGAAGGGACGGTCGTGTTGCCAATGACGGATGGTATAGGTAGTGATGAGCCAGGTATTCTGTTGTGCTGCTAGCACCGTCGTGTGGTAGTGTCACCGCTACCGGTGGAGACGGCCCAGTAGGTACTGTACCTTGGGACCAGCCGCAATGTGAATCCGCGATGAGTCTGATGAGCGTCCAAAGTGAGTAGAAGAACACAGCAGCAGTCGAGGCTCTGGCTCTGGCTCTGGGTTTGCATATGAGTACTCGTATGTCTGAGTATGAGTCTGAATCAGAGTGCTGCTTGTCAGGCCGAGGTTATTCTACCTGCTTTGGGCACGAGAGGCGATAGGTTGACCTAAGAAAGGAGTCTTCCAGAGACCACAGGGCAGCGGATTAGCTATGAGAGCGTGGGAACATGCGAGAGCGTGGCATGGCAAACACGAACATGGGAATTCTGACGGCAATTCAAGACATTCATAGAAATGACGGCGATGGCTTTGAAGGTCACAGATAGCCATGTAAAGTCATGTACCTCCCACGCCGCAAGCTTCTGAAAGGGGTAATTTGCTGTCTAGCGAAGCTCCCCCCGCAAGCACCAGCTGCTGAACCCGAGCAGCAGTGTAACGGGTTTGACCTATAGTTAGACCTATAGTTAGATGGAGTGCACACACTTGCAGTATAGTGACATGCAGGACACAGCATCTTGTTTCTCTATTCGATATAACCCAATATCAAAAAGGGCTAGGGCTGCATCGGCCAACCTCTCTGCTCAAGCTCCGAGAGTCGTCCCCATGGGAAGTTGCCTGATAGGGAAGAGACAACAACCCCCACCCCAGGACCCTGCTGTACCTTCTCCGTATTGAGCGGTAACACTGTTTTGATTCCAAGGCTCATTTGCTTTGATGAGCACCTCGCTTCCTTGCGAAAGCTTGACAGAGGGATCAGCGTGCCAACGCAGGCCTGTACATTACTTCCTACATGATTGTAGAAGTACTTCTTACATGAAGTAGGCGAGGATTGGCGAGGTACATGATGCTGCCATCGAAAAAAGGAGACGGGGGCACGGGTGGGTGTGGGTGTGGGTGTGTGTGAAGGTGGGAGATGAGCAAGAGTCGATGAACATCTTCAATCGCTCCTCAAGACTTTCTCAAGCCACGGCCCATTATATGACCCATCAGAGTAATGCATCGTGGGACTGAGACGGGGACGGGGACCTTCATGCCACTTTGCCTCATCTGCTCCGCGCTGCTCAGCTCATCAAAAGGGTAGAAGGTAGCCTGCCCTGTCCTGCCCCCGCTGATTCTCTCACTCTCTCTGCCTCCTGTGTCAGTCATATGCTTGTTGCTCTCCCAGTCATTCACACTGCACTTGCAGCTCTTGGGTTTGCCACTACGAGTACTACTATCAGCCTCTCCCTGGCGCTCACTACTCTGCTGCGAACCATCAAAGGAGACACAAGCGAAGCCCTACGCCTATGTCTATGCCTATGCCTATGCCTATGCACCCAATCCTCGACCTTCGTTTCTAAAACAGTACCAAGACGGCCCTTTTCTCACCTGATTTTGGTTTCTCTGGCAGCCATTGCTGGTCTGCCGATTCCTGTACCTCCAGGAAAAGTAGCGGCTTGCTGGACTCTGCTGGCTTCTACTCGCTCTGCCATCGTCGGCCCGCTACACAAATATTTGCATTGCTGCAACCTGCCTAGGTCATCGACCAGCTCGCCTACCAACCCTTCGGCGTCACAATTAACAAAGAGTGACTTTGGTGTGGGTTGGCCTGGCCAATTTCCGTCGACTCAGACTACCACTACCACCAATACCTAACCCCAAGGTGCTAAGTCACCAAGTATTGGGACTGGGTACTAGGTACTTGTATAGTTACCCGTCCCCGCTGAGCCTATCCATCGCCCCTAAAAGCACCAGCACCAGCAAATCTCATTCACCTTCCAGCGGTTCCGGCGCACCCCCACCAAAATTAATGACGGAGGTTTGAGCAGTTCCCCCGCGACTACTTATTTTCGCGAGGCCCCTCCTCCAACAAAGGCTCCTCCCCAAACTCGACTCATTGTGCAACGACCACCTCTGCACAAGGTGCACAGCTGCAGCCGCAGCACTCCTTCATCATGACGAGTCACTCCATGGAGTCGCGCGTGGGAAGAGCGAAGCAGCGTGAGTGATCCTTGGAACTGACCCCGGAAAACGAGACGACGATGGGAGATCAAAAAGACAGGCTACTTGCCGGCTCAAAGAGCACCGCTGACCCTTCCGCGCTTTTAGGCTATAACGAGACCGGAGAACGACTGGTTGCTGGAGTGGTTCCTCTCAATGCCTCGAAATCGCACGTCCTGTTAATTCAATCGACTCGACGATCAGGCTGGGTCCTTCCAAAAGGTGGATGGGAGTCGGATGAGACTTGCGAGGAGGCAGCCAAGCGCGAGGCCTGGGAAGAAGCTGGAATTTCGTGTGAAACTGTAAATGACCTGGGCAAAATCCCGGAAACCAGAACCCCAAAACAAATGTCCAAAGACGCTCCGAAGGCGCTCTACCAATTCTACGAAGTCAAGGTCACAGTCGAACACGCAGATTGGCCCGAGAAACACAAGAGGGATAGATCCTGGGCAACTTATACAGAAGCTCGTCAAGCCATGGTAGGACGACCTGAACTTTTAACAGCACTCGAACGCTCGTCTATTCAGCGGTAGTCTCGCGAGCCCGGCGTTCAATCCCATCCACAAAGCAAAGCGATGCGCAGAAGTCTCAACGATACATCACCAATTTCGAAAAACACAAGACCGACAGTGCAAGCCATTTGGATGAGAGTGGGATTCCGGGTTCCTCAAAAAGAAAAAAAAAAGAAAACGCGGTGACTTGGCCAGTCTTGGATTCTAGTTTCGTTGCAGGCATGCTTATGGGTTTCTGCCTGCATACATTGTTGCTTGTTCAACTGGATTAGAGACAATCAAGCCGATCTGCCGATATACTTCTGAATGAAATATTGGCTTCATTGTGGATTCGAAAAGTATCTCCACAAACCGGCAAAAGAATTATCCCCCCTTTAATAGCTGCATTTTCCCAGAAGCGATTAATTCTCCTACTGGCCATCGAAAAACACAGGTCATCTTTGCAAATTGTATCTGGGGACCCGGCGTTGTATGGAATTTCGGTTTACGCATATAAAGGAGGTTACATTGGATGAGAGTTTTCTTTTTCTTTTTTTTCTTTCTGTCTTCCTATTCCTTGGGGCCCAAAGAGAGAGACTTTGGTGTAAAACGTACTGTCTCGTCCCAATAATATTTTTTTTCTCTTGATACTGGAATAGAGGGGTTATTGTCAGGGTATTGCAAAAGAAAGTAAATGACAGAATAACCCATATTGTAGATTCGCCTGCATGAATACCTAGCCTCGGACCTAGATGTGTGTTGGTGAATTACTAATTTTTCTAATGTATAATTTCGAATGTAATTTTTTGCATTTTACTTTTAGATTAGATTTTCTCTTTTCGTAGATAGGTTAGATAGACATATATCACAATTAGAGATCCTACAGGTCATGTTTTATCAAATCTGGGTCTTCATATCTGTTGTGGTTCCATCGTGTCCATCTACTTGCGAAGATCTGGGCAAGCAGCCAACCTTCACGTGTCCCTATAAAAATCCAACGTCGTCATATTACATTACTTCACAGAGCCTCAACCTTCCCATCCCATATGCGAACCTGCCTACCTACCTACCCTACCACAAACCACAGCACATCCAGCAAAGACCAAACACCAAACGCCAACAAAAGCGTTCTACGATACGAGACAGCTGGACACGAATAGGAATACGCAAACAAACGAGAAACCCACACGTAATGGATTGGCGCAGTCGATAGCGCAGCACAGCATAGTATAGTACCAGATCGGAATCAGAATACAAACCCAAATCAAGAATCTGAATAGGAACGGAACGAGAAAAGGCAAGGGAAAGGAAAGAAAGGAAAGGAGGAAAGATGGAGAATCTCACCATCAACGATGTCGTCGCGGCCACCTCACCTTCTCAAACTGGAGCTGGTGCGCTGGGACAGTTGCAACAGCAGCAGCAGAGTCAACAGTTGCCTCCGCAGATGTTTACTACTGCGGCGCAGTTGTTGGATATGACGGATAGTAAGATACTCCCCTGGTTTTCCTTTTTTAGTCGCTGGTTTGGTTTGGTGCGGTTTGTTTGCTTGTGGAGGGGGAGGGGGGTGAGGGGTTGTTTGGTTTGGTTTGGTTGTTTGGGTGCTTTTGAGGGGTTCATTCATGTGGAGGGAAGGAATGAGAGAGAGAGATGGTAGAGAGAGGGAGATTATGATTCTTTGCTAATACCCTTTTTTCTTTCTTGATTGTAGAAAAACTCATGGTCGCTCTCCGCGATGGGAGGAAACTAATAGGTGTCCTACGAAGCTGGGATCAATTCGGTATCTATCCCCCTCTCCTCCCCCTCTTCCCCTCCATTCCCCTCCCCAACCCACCAACTAACCACATCCCCCAGCAAACCTCGTCCTCCAAACAACCATCGAACGCATCTTCGTGCCTCCCTCCCCCACCAGCCCGGGTCTCTACGCCGACGTCCCCCGCGGCATCTTCCTCGTCCGCGGCGAGAACGTGCTCCTGCTGGGGGAAATCGACCTCGATAAGGACGACGATGCGCCGCCGGGGTACGAGCGCGCGGAGGTCGAGGTGGTGCATCGGCTGCAGCGGGAGCGGAAGGGGAGGGAGAGTAGGAGGGAGAAAATTGTTAAGCGGAAATTGGGGGAGTTGGGGTTTGAGGGGGAGAATATGGGTGAGGCTTTGCTTTGATTCTCACCCCTTTTTTTTTCTTTTGAGGGGGGTGGGGGTTGGCTTTGCGTTTTGAGTGGGTTTTGAGGGTTTGAGGGGTGGGGATTGGTGGTATGTGAGAAGGGGTGGTGAAATGGATTATGGGGTTTACAAAAGATGTCAGGGTTGTTGCGATGCGATGGATGGCAATGGGGAAACGGGTTCAGAAGGGTACTTGATGCAGAATATTGTGAAATGCTTATAAGTACCCAGGTGGAAAATGCGAAAGGGGGGGGGAATGGAATGAAATGAAAAGAAACCAGGCTAGAGCGGGCTAGGCTTTTAAAAGCTGCTAGCTAGCTAGTTACGTACGTTTTTTCTTGGTTTGCGTTGTTACTCTTTATTAGATATGCTACCGTACCGTAGTTCAAGGGAAGTGAAGGAAAAGGAAAGAGATGATGAGTGATTGTGAAGACTACTTTTTCTTGCAGTGAGTGAGGTGAGGTGAAGTGAAGTTGAAGTGAAAATCTCCACGTGGGGAAATTGTTTCCTTGATTTGGTGCTTATTAAGAAGTGTTGGATTGATTTGTTCCTTCTTTGATTGACAATTTGACATTTGAGGGAGTTATAGTATGTCAATCACTGATACGTTTACATGTCATTACTATAATACATAAACAAGTACTCGTACTCCTACCTAGCCTATAGTAATAAGCAAGTTATACTGTATGGAAAGTAAGTCAAAACTTAAAACTTAACCTATAGGTTTTCAACGTTTCTTTTTTTTTTTTTTGGCATTTTGGAATTCTAATGTGGAATTACCTATACATTATTATGATTTTTTCTTTCAAGGGGTCCCGTTTTTTAGGAAGTGTTTTTAGGAAGTGTTTTTAGGAAGTGTTTTTAGGGATTTAATGGGATAGATGTTGGAATTTTTTGCTGAGGTAAGTTGGTAGGTAGGTTGGTAGGTAGGTACTAGGGAAGGGATGGTTAAATACTAGTATGGGTCGCGGAATTTGGAATGCAGAAGTGAGAATTTGGATTGGATGGATGGAGGAATAGGAAGAGGGGAAGTAGATTGAGTTTTTGATATTAGTGGGATTTTGAGAGGGGAATGGGAATGGAAGGGGAGGCGGTCGGTGAATTTTGTGAGGGATTAGGGAAATGGAAATGGTAAATTGGGTAGGGAGGTGAGAGATCGGTTGGTTGGTTGGTTGGTTGGTTATATATTTTTAGCTAGATAGGTAGGTAGGTAGGTGCCTTGGTACAGGTTCTGTACTGTATAAAGTGAGTGATGTGTTGAGCGTGCTGCGTAGGTAAGTTTAACTAGTTATAATACCTACCTACTATTCGTAATTCGTAGCTAAATTTTCTTATGATTCTTATCCTTACTTACTTATGGAGTAAGTATATATATAGAGAGAGAGAGAGTAAGTAAACAAACAGACAGACAGATACTCACACCCCGAGGAATTAGGAATTACCATACTCTATCTATCCTGGGTATATGGAATGAATGAATGAATATAATAACAACTGTACTTCAGGAAACGGACCGAATTCCTGAATGGAATGGAATGAAACTTTCGAATGACGGATATTCGGTAGTTGGGTTATGAAATATCTTTCCATTCCTTTTTTTTTATATCTTTTTTCAATACTATACTGTATATATTCCCTCCTCACTCCCCCCAGTCCATCCAGCAAAGCAAACACACACAGGTGTCCAAGCACCATCCCCCTCAATTCTACTCGCACTTATTCATAGATAAATCCAAAAATAACGAGGTGATGACAATAGGAAAAAGAAATATTGCGGCAGCCATGTGCCGCTTGTGGGGGGTGTATTATATATCCCAATATCCAGAATCCAAGATCTAAGAAGATCCAAAGAACGAAATCCAAATCCAGACCAGACCAGAAAAAAGTACCAGAAGCCACCTCCAAAGGAAGAAAATGCCAAAACCCAAACGAAACAAACCCCAGATCAGACCAGATCACACCTGATGGATAAATCAGATATCACGCAGGTAAGTGCCCAACAGAGAAAAATACAGGAACAGGATATAACAAAGGCCTTCAAATGTTCTTTATTCTCTTTCTCCTACCCCTTCTCTGTCTCTGGCTTCAAATTCTTCTGGAGGGATGAGGTGAAGCAAACGAAGCCAAGGGACAAAATAATGATTTGTATGTGTCTTGTATTCGTAATCTTCGTGGAAGGCTCGCGTCGGTGTCGTTATCTGTTGTCTGTTGTTGGGAATGTTTTATGTCGTTTGGTTCGTTGGTATCATTTCGTCTGGCTATTTTGAGGGGTATGGATGGATGGGTTTTCGATTGTTGTTTTGTTGTTTTGTTGAGATCTTATGATCTTGTGATCTGGACGTTGATGTATGTGTGTATGTCTCTTGCGAGTCCTTCTCTTTCCTCTCTCTCTCCCTTTCTCTCTCTCTGTCAATCCAGTCGTTCCCAATGATCTTAGGAGTGATAGACGTCCCCCTTTCCAAAGTAATTATATTACATAAGTTGATAAATACCAAATGCCAAATGCCAGATCCAAGAGAAGTAGCAAACGAACCAAGGAAATGTAAAAGGAAAAGTAAGGAAATAGAAGCCGCAAGGAATAATGAAAATAGGAGATTGAAAGGAAATGAAAAAAGAGAGTTGGTGACTGTTGTCGTAAGGAATGGAAAAAGAGAACGCTGAAATCCAGAAAGAAGAAAAACTGAAAGGAAAAGAAATCAAAAACACTCCATATAGAATTACCTTCCACCTCAACCTCCTACGTCCACCCCTAAACAACGGCAGTACTTGGCTCCCCCTCCTCCTCACCCCCCTCCGCCGCCTCCTCCCCCTCCCCCTCTCCCTCACCCTCACCCTCCCCCTCCTCAGCAGCCTCCTCCTCCTCTCTCTTCTTCCTCTCCTCCTCCTCCTCCTTCGCCTTCCTCGCTTTCTCCGCCCTCTCCTCCTTCGCCTTCCTCGCCTTCTCCTCACGCTCAGCCTTTTCCCTCGCCCTCTGCTGCTTGATCTGCGAATTCTTCTCGCGCATCACCGCGGGCATGAGTCGGATCGCGGTGGTGAGAGCGGCGACGCCAGCTCGGAACTGTTTCGTGGCCTCGCCCAGATGTACCTTTGCGACTTCGACGTCGTCGCGCGCGATCTTGGCTTGTCGGCGGGCGCGGTACTCGCGTTCGGCCTTTTGGGCCGCCAGGAAGGCGCTGGATGCTTCCATGCGGTTGGTGCGGAGGTCGAGTCTGGGGGGTTTTGTGTTAGGAGGTGGGTTTTATTCGTACTTGTACAAGAAATGGAAGTGGTGTATTGGTTTCTTATATCCCGTGATACAACAGTGGTTTATAACAGAAACCATCTGAATTCTTAAAGTCCCATCCGCAAATTCAAGTAATGAATCAAAACCAGTCATAGGAATAGAAAGAAAGAAAAGGAAAAAGAGAAAACCTACTCAGTCCCACTAGTCCCAGGTCTCTTTCTCTCAACAATAGCAGGCGGAGTCCCAGGTAACTTCTTATTTGTATTCCCCTTCTTCTTCGCGCCCGTCTTCGCCTTGCCCTTCCCCTTCCCCTTCGTTGAAGTAGCCGGTTCAGCAGTAGCGCCGCCTCCTCTAAGATAAGCGAGCATTTTGATTCGTTTGATGGTAGGATGATCGGTCACTAAATCCGAGAGACTCGATGAGGTAAGTGCAGTGAGGGGAGCGATCTGTTGATTCGATCGCGATGGTGTGGTGGACATGTAAACCGAGAGGATTTCGATGGAAAGGAATGAAGGGATTTTTATACTTCGATATGTATGCTATCCAGAATATGGATGGAGAAACGGGAACGACGGGTAGGTGGTGGGGGGAGATGGGATATAAGAGATTCGAGGAGTGATGGGTATGTATTGGGTTGCTAATTTACCTACTTCGGGCTCGAATAGGAAGGATGTACCTCCGTAGAACGTGGGTAACGCGAATAGGCATGGCTCGATGACTGTTTTGAAAACAATGACTTGCCGACAAGCATACTGAGGTAAAAAAATGCTGGGATGAAAGAAACTAAAATTCAATGCATGAATATCTATCCGGCATTCAACTGGTCATCTGATTGGATAATGAACGTTGAGACATCCCCAGAGTGTAGGCATGAAATATAATTTCCTATGATGGAGGGGTTGAACGAACAAGGGTCGCATGGGAGTAGGTAACAATCATCCTTCTGGAAGGACCACCCGTACCGCCGAAAACCGCGAATCTCAAAGTTTAAATGTTGTGATTCATGGAGATCGCGACTTGTATCCTTGGGGAAGATGTGTTGTTTGATGAGGAGTGGATGATGAGTGATAGATGAGGTTTTATAGATATAGGGTTGATGAGGGGCGGGCCAGGGCCATCCTAGTTCCGAGTGGGGCATATCTTTGTCACCACTTTGGTGGGCAATGCCATTAGAAATTTCAAAATATTAACAGAAAGAGAAGTTTGGAATATGTGAATGCCCTCAAACAGATATTGGTAGTCCAAATCAATGATGATGTCAAAAAAAGAGACGATGGAACGAGATTCAATACTTACGAGTCGAAGTTTTTGGGAGTGACTTTCTCTAACTCGCTTAACAAAGGGGTATCGATTCTCAATAACCCCTACTTTTGATTACCGTAGATCATCTTATAAATTCAATAAATTCATTGTAATGATCTCACCTCATTGTCTGGAGCGTGGATATGCATTATTCCTTCACCTCTCGAATTTGCGTTGAGCTTGACCTTCGTCATAAGCTATTCTTGGCATTTCTCTGCTCCTTCAAGTGCTGTGCTTCAGCCAAAGCTATCGTGGTCGTATTCGCTTTAAGTTTATTGATAGTCTCGATGTATTCATCGTAAGGGTCGGAGTCGAAAACAATACCTCCGCCTGTATATCGTAAGCTTGGGAGCAAATCAACTAAGTGTCGGAAAGGGCCAACAAACCAGCTTGTAAATACGCTATACCATCCTTCACGAGCATCGTCCGTAACGCAATACAAGTATCCATTTCTCCTTCCAACTCATTTCCTTCTTTGTCAACGCTTCCATACCCAAAGTATCCTACAGCTCCTGCGTAGACACCCCGTTTCTCCCTCTCCAACTCCGCAATAAGCTCCATAGCCTTGACTTTTGGGGCCCCGGATACGGTTCCAGCAGGAAATATAGATCTAAACGCATCAAATCGCGTTTTCCCTGCCCGGAGGACCCCAGAAACTTGTGAAACCAGGTGCTGCACGTGACTAAACTTTTCTACAACCATCAAGCGATCAACTTTGACTGTGGTGGGATCACACACGCGATTAACATCATTTCTTGCAAGATCAACCAGCATGACATGTTCAGCTCTATCCTTAAGCGAACTAGAAAGTTCGTCTGCGAGTTTCGCATCGAGAATTGGATCATTTGGTGCTCGTTTTACTGTACCAGCAATTGGATGAGTAATGATTCGCCCATTCTCCCGTTTTACGAGAAGTTCGGGAGAAGCGCCGACAATTTGAAAGTCTTTGCAGTTGATGTAGAACAAATATGGCGACGGATTGATATTTCGTAGTTTGCGATAAACATTAAACGGGTGTAGTGAGGTTGGTCTGGCAAAACGCTGAGATGGAACAGCTTGTATGATATCTCCAGCAATAATGTGCTTTTTGAGCGTCGTGACATGTTTTTCATAACCTTCCTGGCCAATGTTTGAAACGGCTTCTTGGTTCGGTTGAATTGGTTGTTGGTGGGGTAGCGGGGTATGCTCGGAACGTAGAACATCGACAAGCTCATTGATTGTTCGCTGGGCATCTTCGTACGCTGATTCGAGATCTTTCGGGTCCTCTGGTACATGGACATACGTGATAACCTTTATAATGTCGTAAAATCGATCAAAGGCCACAATTGTGTCAAAGAGCATGAAAAGTGATTCCGGGACCTTTAGCACATCCTGCATAGGCCTTTTCGTCTTGGGCTCGAAGTATCGCACACAGTCGTATCCAACATACCCAATTGCCCCTCCGGTCAATGGTGGTAATGCTAACCCAGGGACTTCTGCAACTCGACTCCTTGATAGCTCCTCCTCCAATGCTGGCAAAGGATCTACCTCGGGTCCATGACCTTCTCCAGTCTTCAGTATTTTCCGAGGACCAGCTCCCACAAAGCTATATCTTCCCACCTTTTCGGTGTTGGCACTCTCGAACAAGAAGGAGAAATCGGATTTGGAGTGGTTTGATATCTTCAGGTATGCTCCAGATGGGGTGAGGACTTCAGACGATATCTGAGCATAGATTGGGACGAGATTTGGGGCATTTGGCCTCCCGACGGACTGTGATATGACTTCTCGGACGGTCTTGAGTGTTGGAAGGAAATCTTCCTATACAATGGTCAACAATTGATCGCTGTGCATCGAGGAGTCACCTATCCACCTACACTTGCCGCCATTGTGAGGGATTCCTGCAGATATCTTATAATTTCTGTTGGTCTCGAAATCTAGCTTTTCGAAAAACGCAGGGACTCGAAAGTGGCATACGTGGGAAGTAGGACGAAAGGTGGCACAGGTATTGAGTTGAGTTGTACGGTAGGTGGTCAGAAAGTTGACCAGAAGCCTGGATCTGAATAAATTGAGCTCCGAGGGACGGCCACCCGCTTTGTTTTGCCAAGGAGATCAGACTAAAAGCTACCCCGCCCTTGAGGGAGCTCAAAATCGAAGTCTGACACTTCTTCTATTTACACTAAGAATTCTACAAAAAGAATACTTCATATTTTCTTTCCAGTTTTGCGTTGATTTTCTACTATTTTTTTCTGGTTTTTTATACTCACCCTACTCACCCTACTCACCGCTATGTACGGAGTACGGAGCAAGATCGTCGTTCAGGTTGGTTCTGCCAACATCCCTGCCAACATTTCACCTGCCGACCCCACTTTCCCAGCCTCGTTGTACCTGCCTGCCCAGGTGCCCATTAAGGTTGGCACCAAGTAACACTCAACCCATCATTCCGGGGTCAACTCCTTTCGATTCCATGACATCGAAACATCTCTGTATGGATCACCAATGCCCTCAACAATGTCATATAATCTGGGCATAACTCGACAACTTTCCTCCCAGTTCTCCTCCCCGACCTCGCCTCGTTTTGCGCGATCCCCATCCCCATCCCCGACGACCAATCCTACCTCTCTAGCTTCTCCCCACGATGATGTTACGGAAGACAACAAATCCATCCTTATCGAACGACTCAATGATATTGTGCAAAGGCTCAACCAGGATAGTTCAGTCGACGATGACACCGTAACGAAAATCCACAGGGATGTGGACTACATTGAGAGGTTGATAAAGACGGGCGCAAGTCGCTCAAGACGTCCAAGTGTTATCGGGCTTGGAATCGATGATATGATTGACGGGGGAGACTACACGAATCGAGAGGCCGTTTGGGAACCGGCGCCGAGTATTGAGTTAAAAAATCCGAGAAGGAGAGAACGAGCGAAAAGGGGGGATGATATGAGTTCCAGTATTGCCCAGAAAGTTGCTCATGAAGCAGAGGGTCTTGCTATTCAGTTGTCGAACAGCGTCTCAGAGTTGCAAAAGCGAAAGGAGGAAAGTGACGTGAGTTGCCAGACTCACTAGGTTTGGAAGCGACAGGACTAATGATTGCTTAGCGTATCCACGATATCCTCCTCTCTCGACTCGAAAATTCCAAGGAACGAATTATGTTTCTCGAATACCGGATCAGTGAGATGGAAGAAGACTTTGACGCCAACCAAAGCGAGCTCCAATTCCTTCGCATCCAGCAAAAAGCCATTGAAGTACAATATCCTAAAGAGGTCGAAGACGAGGATTTAACACAAAGCATCCAGAATTGGAAGATCGATTGGGAGGAAGTCGATCGAAAAAGTAAGGCTAGGAGGAAGAAATTCTGTATGAAAGTAACGAGACCGGAAGAAGAGATAGCTTCTGTCGCGGAAACCTCTGCAGTTTCAGTGTATACTGGTGTTTGATTATTGTACAAACCGTGTACTGTTAGCGACGATGGGAAAGGGGAGCTGGAACTTCTTTGCGCACATGCACTTTTTGACTGGATATTAGGCGTGGTTCGGGCTATTGGTATTTGAGTAATACCCTGTATTAATTTTGGTGATAGGAACACCAATTAGGGGTCCTTTGGTAGTAGGGATTACGAATTATGACTTATGACTCTAGAAAGGGGCGTCTATTTGTTTGTTCTATTCATCTCAAGCGAAGTCATCCAGTCTTCTCTGGGGCCTGTATTGATTTATTTCATTATGGTACTGTACGTATTGATTCAAATAACTGAAGCACTTGTAAATTCGCTACCACTGTTATGACATACCAGTGGCACTTTTCACTTTCTAAAGAATTTACTAGCGCCACATAAGTAACAAATAATTCTTCTAAGCTTCTCAGATCTATGCTCCTTAGAAATGAAATGAGTTTATCTTTGGAAATTCAAATCAATTATCAAGGCCCGTTGAGTCACTCCCCGATTGGGATGTTCTTGGCCGACACCGCCCGCCAAAATATTTACCGAGTCGAGCCTTCCCTTCTCAAGCCTACACTCATAAAATTCAACTTATCACGAATTAAAAGAATCAAGTCCTAGGAATAAAAAAATTCATACAGAAGCCAACAATAATGGCGACAGCAACACCCAAAATAGAGTCAGCCCCACCTACCCCTCCATCTTACCCCGCTAATGTCATCTAAAGCTTCCCCCCCGTTCGGGCATGTCTCTTCGATATGGACGGCCTCCTGATGTGAGTTCGACCATCTTCAAAGGCAATTGAAACAACCACAAATACGAGCCCCCTATCATGCCGTCAAAGATCCACTTCATTCATGTTACAGGACAAGATAGAATTCGAAAGTGAAGAACTAACCAAAACACCCCCAGAAACACAGAAGACATCTACACCCTTGCCCACAACATCATACTCCACACCCTCAACGCCGGCCCCATGATCTGGCCCATAAAAATGCAACTCCAAGGCCGCCCCGCCTCGGAAGCCATTTCCCTCCTCCTCTCATACTTCAACCTCACCGATTCCATCTCGGCGGAAGAATACACCAAGAAGCTGCACGTGGTCCAAGAAGAGGAGTTCAAAAAGAGTATCCCCTTGCCAGGCGTGGAAAAGCTTTTGAAAGATCTGAAAGATGCTGGGATGAAGATCGCGCTTGCGACGAGTAGCCATCAACACCATTTTGAGATTAAAACGGCACATTTGAAGGACCTATTTGCCGTGTTTGAAGAGAGGAATAGGGTCCTGGGTGATGATTGTCGGATACCCAAGGGGAGGGGCAAACCGAATCCGGATATTTATTTTGTTGCCCTCGAAACTATCAATGATAGTCTACCAGACGGAGAGCCAAAGATCCGACCTGAAGAATGTTTGGTCTTTGAAGATGGGGTTCCGGGGGTGGTGGCTGGCAGAAGAGCGGGGATGAGGGTTGTTTGGGTGCCGCATTTGGGTCTGGCGGGGGAGTTGATGGGGAAGGAGGGGGAGGTTCTTGCGGGTCTTGCGGAGGGGGAGGGGGATGGTGTGAAAGGGGAGATTGGGGATGGGTGGGCGGAGCAGAGGGTTAGTTTGGAGGATTTTCCGTATGGGCAGTACGGGATTGCTGTAGGGTCTTAGAGGGGATTTGGAGGGCCAATTAGTAGTATTGGTATTACAGTTTCTTGACTTGAAGTTGAAGAATTCATTTTTGTCGTATCGTTCTGATTCTTTGGGAAAGAGGACGTAGCTAAAGATTATGTGTTCTGGCGTGCGGTTCTGGTTAAACTTAGTAGACTAGGAGAGCGGTATTGAACTTTGGTTCACCGACCAAATTTATTCATCAACGACTCACAGAACTTTAGCTGCTCATTTAATATACGCAATATGCAATACGTTGTTAGCGTATTAAAGGACATTAACCACTACCATGAGACCCCTAATAAACCTTCAGGTTTATAGGCAATAGTGAAAACTTGCAACAAGCTCTTTCTCACTCATATCTGAAGAGCAAAGTAACATCGTAAGAAGTGAGTAAAGTAGAGTAGAGTAGAGTATTGGCACCTACTCCATTGTACTCAAGTAGGTTTCAACCTCAGCGTCGCGTCCAGTAAATGGAACCTGATTCCATAGAACTCCCAAATTCTATTCTATCGTGGAATATTCTAGAGTTCCTTCAAAGAAATAGAATATTCTAGTTGGTACTGCAAAGCTCTAGAATTTGAGATTCTAGAGTCTTGTTTCAAGTATAATATAGTATCAATTTAGTATCTCTATCTTTAAAAGCTTGAAATATCCTTAGATATAATACCCTGACCCCGAAGGGTAATTCAGTTGATCGTTGTACTAGAGAGCTAACAGAAAATACCGAGATTTGTACTCGTTCTAGAGACGTGCCATAGTAATAGATTAATTTTAAATTCTAGAGTAGAATTCTATATTCTATAGTCTAAAATTAGAATATTCTAGACCTTATATAAAATGGAACGGAATATTCTGTAGAGAGGCTTTAGAATGGAATGGAATTCTATTCGCTGAACGCTGTTCAACCGTACTTTGCTGTACCTAGGTACTTGCAAAGTACTCGAGTCTTACTTGAGTAGTGCGTGGTTTCAACCGCACATTCACAGCCAGAAAGTTATACATTCACCAACCCAACGTGAATCCTTGTTTTGATAGCCTAGCTACCACTCACGCCCTTGACGTATATTTCTACCCACCCAACAGCTTGTTACAACCACAACCACTTTCTCTCATCCACGTCACCCACAATAAAACATCAACCATCAGTCAAACCCGACATCATCCATCTGCCATCCATCACACTATCTGACGAACATTATCCAAGATGCCCGAAACACCAAAAAATCATGGAGAAGCTCCCAGTCCCTTAATCAATGACGGCGACAACGGCCTTCCCACTGCTGCGGCGACCAGAGCACTATCCACTCCAGAAATCCTCTCCATGATTCTTCATAACCTCGACTTCCCCGACCTTCTCACCAACTGCCTGCGCATAAACCATTACTGGAAAGCAGTCATTGAAAACGACCCTGCCATCCAGAAAAAGCTCTATTTCATGCCAGAAAGCGAAGGGCGATTTGAGAACAAATCGGTATCACCTTTGGTACAAAAATTCGATAGGCGCGCGTTTTGCAGTAAAGGTTCATGCATAGCCTATTATCTCTGCTGGAAGAAAGCGGCGACGAAAGGAAGCTTTCTATACCCCAACGCTACCTGGAGAAAGATGTTGTTGGTACAACCACCACTTCGAATCCAATACGGTGTAGGAAGTTCGGGCTCGAAGACCGCGGTAAGAGCTGATCTGGGTACGAAGGCTGGGGTTGTCTTCGACGATTGGAAACGTCGCACAGATTCTGGCGAATGGTCAGTGTCGACATATATGATGCTATTTGTCTGGTATCCAGTTCAGAACTTAAAATTTTGACCTCGTTAGACTAGGATCCTGGCATGAGTGAAGTTGCCTACGGTAAGTCTTCCCAGAATTCTGTTACTATCGATAGTCATGTCCTAACATTTGGCGGATGAATAGCGACTGACAAAAAGAAGTAATTTCACCTTTAGAGGTCCTGAAGACATAACAGTGGATTGAAGCTGGGGAGTGGCTATCTTGCTTTCGCTCAGGAAGGAACTCACTAGTTATTTAGTCACAAAGGAATGATAAGACTTCGCTACTACTACAACATGATATTTTCCCAAATTAAACATCAGTGACGTAACCTTTGAATCCCTTGTAACAAGGCGCGAAGTTCGAGTCTTTGAGATTACTTGTTAGAGAGTACAATGGTACTATGGCTGCCCCACTGTAGATTGTAGGAGCACTACTGTAGATAGGTATCATACACACGTTGCAGGTGGCCAAGTTGGGTGAATCGTAAGCGAAAGTGGGGTAGCGAACTCTTGGCAAAAACAACAACAAAAAAAAGAGCAAAAGAGAATTAATAGAGGATTGCAACCCCAGCTGCTCAATACCTAGGTAGAGGTTCAGCTAAATTTGTATAACTACTGAGACTGAGTATTTTAAATGCACTAGAGGAGGGGGAGTTAGTATTGAGTGCGCTAATGACCCTTTTCAGGGTTGTTCACTGGACCCCGACGAGCGGCAGTGCTTGAAGAGGAGCGCAGCAGGTTGTAATGTGGGTGTACTTACCGCTAAGCCATGAGAAGACTTAGGAGTATGAAACGATGGGTACAGGCCGGCTTATTTCTGGTTATGAATAGAAAAATGGGGTTGTGTGCCGAGGTTGGATTAGCGACTCTTGTATCTATTCACTGTTGCCAAATAAGATACGTCTTGTACCTTGCGCCGCCATCAACTGGTATATGCTACCTCTACGTGTAGGGAAGAACCACTGCAATTTCCATCCCGAGCTCCACCAGCGCCGAGCTAGTTTCTTCCTCTATTGCTTGTTTTCTTCTCGCATTACTCCAATTCGTAGCAATGCCTAAGAATCGAGCATGTCTTGTCCGTCTCAGACGAAATTTAGTCGTATCGCCCAGCCCTGGGTTTAGGTACCAGGAAACATTCATTTACTTGTGCAGTTGTGAAGCTCCATTGCGACGTTGATATTTGTGCACCACTGTAAAGTCGCTGTGGCTATCTTCGGTGATTCGAGATTGACAATCACTTCCAGAAGATGAGCTCCATGGCAACAATACCGCATTTTCCTAAGTAGTACCCGGCAACATTTACTTCTGCCACAAAACCCGTCCGTCTCTCACCACTTCCTTGCACCCCTGTTTCAAATTTATCCCTTCATTAGGCCCTTCAGTCCAAAGATTGACCGGAATCCACTTGCCTTACCCCGCAAGCTGCCCAAGAAATAACCAGAATCTGCCTTACAAACACCCTTCAACCGAGCCAGCAGATACCTCAATAATACCTTTAAGTCATTCGAAGTTAACGTTAGGTTTCGGTATGTTCTATAATTCTCGTTTATTAACGCCGTTACAAGGGGGGAGGCGAGGGAAGGGTAGTGTCAAGCAAATATCGCTGCATCAACACTCGATCCACTATAACTCTATGAAATACCATGTTATTTCTCTATGTGCACTACATAAAAACTTGACACACTAAACTTCTTGTAGAATCGACACAATGGTCTTAGTATACCTACCTGGCTGGTAAAAGGTAAGCGTTAACAGTTATTTGGAACTCTTTATGTAGCTATTTCACAATATTCGTATCAGGCTGCTTAGACCGTGTTATAATAAGAGAGGTGTGTATAGAGTAATGACCAAGAAAGCCTCTTACACTACCTACCCTGATTGATGTCTATCTCCTGTGATATGATTGATATTACATACGGCTTGTGTGGTATTTCTTGTTGATTCTTGATTCTTGATTCTTGATTCTTATTCTTCTGATTTCCGTTTTCATTTTCATTTTTTTATTGCGGAGAGTGATTACTGGCGTGGTGGTTTTGTGGTGGTATTTGGCTTTTGGAGGTTGTGAGGTGGGGGATGGGGTGGGGTTTTGTGGAGCGTTTAGTTAGTCGTTTAGTATGAGTTGTTTTGGAGTTGGAGCTTTCCTGTTCTTGTTATGGATCGGATGGCGTGCTTGGAAATCGTAGCGGGGTTTTTTTTGGAAAGAGGAAAGGGAATGTAAGGGAGAAGAGCTTAGAGGTAGGGGTAATGGATGGACGATAATGTGGATGTAGAGAGTACGGAGCAAGGTAATTTAAAGGGACCTGGTAAGTCGTACATACGTAGTATTTCTTCGGCATACTTTCAAGGGCATCTACATACTTTACTAGCTTTCTTTTAGTTTTAATATAGTCATTTTCTCAAAATGGAAGTTTCTATTAGTATAGAGGTATCGAATAAAGGAAATAGAAACAATAGTTCTTATCCCCTTAATTGTGGCCAGAATCACACTAGATGGCCCGTGTGAGGAAGAGGAACACTAACCTTTCTAGTATCTTTAATTTTGTAATATCCTGAAACTTTTGCTACTACTAAATTCAAGTAAGCGCCTTGGGCGGCGCTGTGAAAAGACTAGTCCTACCCGTTAACGTATACGACGATCCTCAAGGAATTCGCCTGTACTATTACCCTGGCGTAACTCTTGACACTGGCAGATTCTCCCTGGTGTCCATTGAAGGCGGCGGCTCTCATTATATCACCACTATTCCTTTGAACCTTCTGGAGCAGAATTCGAAGATACCTACGAGTACATGGCCAAAGATCTTGCTGTTGAGGTCGTCTTGCGCTGACAACGACTCAGTTAAGAAAGGTGGTGTTGAAGGGGTACGAGCTGCGTGGACGGAAAGAGTTAAGAAATGGGAAACGGGAATCAAAAGGAATAATGCATGGTTGAAAGAAACACAAGCTTAGGAGAGTAGGTGTGAATTCCAATAAGAACTTTGCGGGATTCTGGACTACAGGATGTGAGGTTGAGGCCAGAACGCTTTTGAGAAGCCTTACTATAATCATAAAACTTCTTAAGTCAACTGCAGGGCAGATGAACAATACAAATTAAAACTTTTAAGTAATAGTTCTATTCGCAGAGTCCTGTGAAAAAAATTATAACATCATCCCTAATTAGTTTAATTGCACTTTTGAAGATGTCTTTAGGCATACTCTGCTTTAAACGCTACTGCAAGATACCTGATCGTTACTCTGTACACATCTCTCTTAGAACAAAATTATTCTAAAAGCGCTGTACAGCTAAAATAGTTATATAAAGAGCTTAGAATAATTATTAACTCTTACTTCTTATTAGCCTAGGTACCCCAAGACAATTATTTTACTTATACTATAAGATTAGTATAATAGATTTTTATATAGTGTGTATAGAGTAACGACTATGTCTCTTACTAGCCTTTAAGTGAGATGGGAAAAGAAAGACATATATAATC
The DNA here is from genome assembly GCA_900536445.1 of Hymenoscyphus occultus. NCBI lineage: Eukaryota > Fungi > Ascomycota > Leotiomycetes > Helotiales > Helotiaceae > Hymenoscyphus > Hymenoscyphus occultus. Next base: position 71,867 of record UNPT01000167.1, on the reverse strand, counting down.
TTTCTATAAGTATAAATAAAACAACGTGCCTTCTTATTATATAACATGCCATTATCTAAATATATATATTTATATATATATATTTAACTGAGATTACCGTAGAAGATCATTCACACGAAAGATTTTGTGTTACCTACCTCCCTTGGTGATTGGAATCTTAGCGAAATAGGTGGGTAAGATACCCGTATATTACTCTACATATAGAAACTATGTGAATGTATTCTACTAAAGTTCTAGCATAGGCGATCTAACTATTATACTATACCTAGATCAATAAAAAGTGAGAATAAGGATTATTCTAAACTCTTCATATTACTAGATATTTTTGAAAACCTCATATTCTATGCTAGATATGTACCAAGTAAGGACCACTTCCTTTATTTTTGTTTCACTGAGGGTATGTGAATGACTCAACAGTATTACTTATCATTTGAACGTGTGATAGTGTCATAGTCTAAATGCTTTCTATATCTTCAAAGTATTACACAGCTACTCTTCTTATAGGGCTTCCGCTCCGTCTCGACTCTCTGTCTTCGACGAATCAGATCTTCATTATCCCTCTTATATCTTCGTTTATAATCGGCTATTCTCTCCTCCCAAGCATGCCTATCCATATCCCTCTCCCGCCTAGATTGTGGTGCCGTCTCCTTATGCACGAACAAATACCTATAGTGACCTCCCATTCTGCTTAGATCCAAGGAGCCCACAAAAGTGTCACTATTGCCTTCAAAGAAGTAAGTAGACTCGTGGTAGTGAATGTCGACCTTGTCACGCTTGTGGGAGGTTGTGGGTAAGACCAGTCTTTGGAATTCAAAGGGTTTATCTTGGAATTTTATGTTAGCAATGTGTATTTATAAAGCTGGAGGACGACGTCAGTATTAGAGACTGTACCTATACGTTCATATTTGCAGATCCTAGGATTTCGGTCTCCCCCTGCGCCCCAAAGAATCACATCTTCTTTGGCGTCGGTACTCATTCTTATAAGTATGCAAAGTGTGTTTGTTTGCTTAGCTTTTGAGATTTGTTTGTTCTGGGATAGGCCATACAAAGCACGCGGGATACGAGTGTCATATATACGGCCTTTTCTCAGGGCGCTATGAGTCAGATCAACATGTAATTGTTAGACGTTGTTCTATTAATCACTTGTCTCTAATTCATCTTCCCACAATAATATGCCCTGCAGCATAGCACAACAACTTATTGTATAACACACCGAGTTTCCTTTGCCGGTATCCATTTAGGCATCAACACATATCCGTAAAATACAATCGCCTGCCTCGCATCAAAAGTAGCGAAATGCTCCATAATACTACCCTTGAACGAATAGGTAGTAACTTTGGGATAGATTCTGATTTTCCGGGTGCGGTCGGGTAATTTCAGTAGCTGGTATTCGTCTCGGTTTTCTTGGATTATATTGTTAGTGATACATACTTTGTGCAGGCGTGCAAAGGGTGGGGAGAAAGTTACTTATTTCGTCATGTGGTGATCTTAAACTTCTTGTCCGAGCAATCCCAAATACCTATGGGTTCGCCTGTGACGGGGAGGTCACGCATTTTGAGAAACGTGTAATATGTGTTGAGTGAGGGTGGGTGATGTGGTTGATGTGTTTGAGTTGTAAAAATTGAATCGTTGATGTGGTTTGTTCGTGGGAGGAAGCTGCAGTTGAAAGATGGCGAAGGGAGAGGCTTATATACATGTTTTACTTGGAGCTCTGTGAATGTATATTGGTTCTCTCGAAGTTTAGTGTGAGTCAATAATCTTCTATTCGTCTATCTATTCCCCGCCGCCCCCCGAACACTCATCAACTTATACTACAATCACCATCCATCCTGAAAGCTTCCTAGAGCGGCGAAACCCATACAGGTACGAACAGGTACTTTGCCTCGTTCTGGTATCCACTTTTCATGGTGTTCAAGTCCAAGCGAGCTTCAAAGCCTCCGGTAGTACTTTGAAGCGAAAATGTGCTGTTGTCGCGATAGATGTTCATTTGTCGCTGGCTTGGAGGTAGTTCCAATCTCTTGTAGTGATACGGGTCCTCTTAAGGGTGCATGTCAGTAAGTGGTAACCTTGGAGGCTAAATTGCAAACATACCAATATCTTTGTACGCTTTGCCCGTGAACTCTTTGGTTACGGGTTTGTAGACGATAACTGGCTCATTGACGTCTGTACGCATTTTGAGGCTTTTGTGGGTTGTGAAGTTGTGGTGGTTGTTTTGAAGCTGAGTATTATCCGGGTTGCAAAATTGTGCTGGACTTCTTGATATGGTAATGAGAAGATGGAGTTGATCAAATATGAGATATGAGGATTATATACGTGTCTCACAAGAAGTTTGCTATCTGAACTCGATTTGTTGGATTCACAGATCACTCAAATAATGATTAATGAATCTCCTTGTTCTGATTAGGCTTCCCTGAATCAGACTTCAAGGAGCAAAGTAGAATAGAATCAGAGCCATTTCTCCTGCTTAATCCAGTCATTTGAAGCAGCTAATAACAACCATTTATTGAGTCTTCGGTCCTGCTTGACCTTTGTTATGTTTGATTAGTCTAAGCACTTCAAGCAAATCACTGGAGTAGTCATGTTCTCCCAAGATTACTCAAACAGGAGAACTACAAATGATCGAGTGATAGAATAATTTTCGCATCCACCTCGATCATCAGCTTCATAATATGAGATACCTGGGCACTATTCTGTAAGAACCCGGTAATTGCTCTATATACGCTATTAAAAGTTATTATACCACAAGTCTAGTACAACTTAGTTAAAGGTCCTATTTTACATCAGTTAATAAGGAGTGAAAAGTATTACTTGTTCTAAACTATTTGTATAATTAATTTGGTTATGTAAGGTCTTTAGGACAATATTTTTATAACTTAGGTGTATAGAGAGTAATACCCGTCTCTCTCACACACCAGAAATGATTATTCTACAAAACCTTTTGCACATGTATTTAAACCAAATCTAAACGATCAAATTAACTCTTTATATAACTATTCAAGTTAAACGAAGCCTCTAGATAAAAGATATTGTTAGATAGGTACATAAAGAGTAATAACCATGTCATTCAAGAATATCCATTACATTCCCATCAATATTCATCAGCGTTAGAAATGATTTGATTTGATTTAATTAATAGTACTTAATCAAATTAAATCAGATTAATACGGAGTCCGGTCGGTCCGAGACTCGGGGTAGAGTCCCGGGCCTCGGGTAGAGTCCGGGGTAGTCCGATCTCCCTATATAACGTATAAGTAGAGCTTGTAACACTTTTATATAACAATAAGACTCTTCCCTTACTTTAGTAAAAGGCTTATAGTACTAATTATTTATTACAACTACCTAGTATAGGGGGTCACGTAGAATCATATAACCTACTTTTAATTATCTTACTAAATAATATAAGACTCTTTAAAGGCTATACTAGTAATAAGCCTAAAAAGCTAAGGGTTCTTCGTAGACAAGGATAAAGATTTACTACCTACTAAAAGACGCGTTATTTAAGGATAATTACTTAGTACTTCAGTTACTATTTACAGTATATACTAATTAATTAATAATCTGATTAACTAAATTGGTTAATCAAATCAAATTAACTAGACCTGTTAATTAAATTAAATTAATCTAAATCTGAATAATTTAGAGTATTAATTGATTAGTTGATTATTTTTTTCCAACGCTGATATTCATTTTATAAAACATAAATGTGGCAGATATTCTTGATTTCAGCGCTCGTTTTAAAGAGCACTTCACTAGAAAAAAGAGTTACAAATAACACTTATGTAGAGATAATGTAGAATACTACTTCCGGGGTTGAGATGAGTAGCTAAGCTCTTTTATAAAGCTATGTAACACCTGGTTTAATTTTAGTTAACCGCAAACTAGGCCTCTAGACGGCGTAGGCGGCAAATATAAACCTCCTGTTCACAATTAGTTCAACTATGCTAGTGACAGCTGATACTAGAGATATTAGAACGTGTTAGTATTATAGTAAGAAATATAGAATATAGAGAGCAAATTGCCAAGTGATGATCACGACAATACCTGATGCGATCTCCATGTAACCTGAAATGGGGCATATACTCGAGTGACCTTAACCTTTTAGACTAGCTTGCTAGCTATAGTACCTTCTCTTCTCTAAATTATTAGACATAGCACAAGGAACGGTTGCAACACTCCTACATTACTCTTTAGTCCCCTAAAAGAAAAGAAGTATACGTAAAGCAGGTGCGGTTTTCGTCTCACCAAGGAATATCTACTATCTTCTATATTCCAGGGGACGTAAAATGGTTCTTAGTAAATACTAACTAGTTACTACCTACTCTACATACCCTTTAAAAAACTATTATACAAACCTCCTCACACACCTAAAAAAATCATATAAAAATACCCATACTAACAAGAAATAACTAGTAATAACCATTCTAACTTCTTCATCTGCCAATTCACTTACTCACCGCTTCTTGAAGAATCTAATTTTAAGAACAGTATATACAAAGTAACGACCACTCCATCCCTACATTAGGTATTTCACTTGTACAACAGTACATAAAGCCCTGAATCCAACCTTAACTCTTTCCCTTATAAAATCCCCAACCCCCCCTCCCCCCCTACATCTACTTTATCCATCCATCTATCCATCCATCCACCCACACAACCCCCTCTCCCCTCCGTAAAAAATCCAATCCAAAACAACACAAACCAACCAACAAATCCCTCCCCAAACAATCCACCCCCAAAATCACCCTCCCTCTACCTCTACCTCTTTAAACCATAAACCATAAACCAGCACACCAGTACAGTACCCACTCCTCGTACCAAGAAATCAACAATCAATAAACAAAAGTTCATGGATCAAGAATGAGGAAGTGAGAATGAGAATTAGAATCGGAGAACTATCGTATCGTATTATATTATATTATATTATATTATATTATATTATGTATGTATAACACAAGATCCAAGATTACATGGATACTATATCATAAGAAAACGGTATACATACAGAGTAGGGGAAAGAAACAAAGAACCGGGAACAGAGCAAGAAAGAGAGAAGTTAAAAAAAAACAACATAGGATAGATATTTCACGCCTACACCCTACCTACATAATAACTAAACCCTATATCACCCCTTTATTAAATATCTCCGAAAAAAGAAAAGAAACTTTCCTTATGCCTATTCCCATCCTCATTTCCCTTCCCTGACAGTCTCACAAATTCCTCATGAGGTTCTGTAACCTCCCTTCCCATCTTTCCCGCCCGCCACCACTCATATCCTTCCCTCAAGTTACTCAGGTAGACTCTCAGAGGCAACCTGATGTCCTGTCGGAGGGATCTTGTGTCCACCATAGTAATAGTGGAAGTATATCTATATCTATACCCCAACTCCAACTCCAAGCACGAACCCCAACTCTCCACTCTCCACTCTCCACTCTCCACTCTCCACTCTCGATCCCCCGACTCGAAATATCAAGCACACCCCTTCACAAGAAAACCGGCAAAAAGAGAAAAAAGAAGGCCAAGTGAAAGAAGAAAGTAAAGATCCATTCAACATTAAAGAAGAAGAAATAAGTAAAAGTAAAAGTAAAAGTATGCATAAGCACATACCGGCATCCGGAGAAACCAGTCTCATCCCAGTCCCATCCCAATCCCAATCCCCTCTTCAAAAAAAACTCCTAGCCCCAAACACCCCAAAATAATTCAAACCAAACTAACAAAAACATCATCGTTTCTCATCCATCACATACCCATAACTACTACTCCTCTCATGACTGCCAACCATCCCAGGGACCCCCCTCCCACCCCCCACAACCCCAAGCTTCTCATTCTGCACGCCATCACTCTCCTCACTGTCCCTCCCAAAGCGAGGAAAGACAGCCGCGGACGGGTTATTCCTCGTGTACTTAGGAGATAGCGGGACGGTGTCCTCTCCATAGCCTACTGCACCCCCTTCCGCACGCGTCTTATCCCTCCCCATCATCGCGATGAGGACCCTGGTCAAACCAATAAGCACGATGAATACCCAGAGACCGATGAGTGCTAGGGAGATGAAGGCTTCGGTTTTCAGTCCTTCCTGGAGTTTATTCGAGATTTTGACTACGGCATTGGTGATTCCATCACCAGCGACATCTCCGGGGGCAGCGAGGAAAGAGTCATCGGCTGTGGAATTGGTACGGCTGGCGATAGCGCCAAGCGAGAAGACGTCAGGTCGGAATTCGGGGAAGTCGATGTGTGCATGGTCATGGACCCATGTGAGACCTTTTTCGATACCAGCGATTTTGAGACCGATGAGGCAGTTCATGAGTTCCTTTACCGGATCGTAGAGGACTGTACCGCCAAATGTGACGTTAAGAGCTTCGGTCATTTTGTCGGTAAAGACGTTGAGGGTATCATTCACAGACTTGGTGGATGTTTTTACCCAGCCGAAAAGATCTTCGTTGACTTTGGAACCGGTACTGGCGATGACTTTGTTGGATTCTACGGCCCAGTCTGTGGATGCGTTGTTGAGGGCGAAGACAACGTCGTCGGCAAAGTCACCTACCTGGTCAGCGATGGCGGGCACTTCCTTCTCGACGGCTTTGAGGACTATGTATTGACATAAACAGCTGAAAAGACCAGCGATTCCTAGAGATAGAAGGAAGAGGGCAGGGAGCGATGTAGCGTAGGCAACAAACCAGCGCATGAGAAGTTGTTTCTTGGGATTCTTGAATTTCCCGGAAATCTTGATGCCAACGCGGGAGGTGAATGGGCGGGAGGCGATATGGATGACATCCATGGGATCAAAAGAGTTCTGGTTCACCAGCTGGGCATGTTGTTGCATTCTGCGCCATCGTTGGATTTCCATCCATGCCATGGGGATACAGACCAGGACTGCGGCAAGAATGAGAATAACCAAGAAGACAATCTTGGCCTTTTGGACAACTTCAAAGAGGTGGGTAAAGAAGTCATTGATCTTGGAGTTACCAGAACAGAAAGATAAAGCCTTCTTTTGTGCAACTGGGAAAACCGAATGATCAAACTTGTATGCGGGAAGAGACTCGTTGATGAGTTTTTTGATCTCCTCAAATGGAAGTCGAATCATTTTGTCGGTGAATTCGTGAACTTCCTTGAAGTCTGGGATCGAAGCATTGAGTTTGTCGAGCTCGGCATTCATTTTGGAGGTATCGATCTTGATATCGTTCAACTTGGCAATTCCAGAACTAAGATCAATCTTTGGAGGAGTTTTGGAACCCCCAAAGAGACCCGCTGGGACACTGAGTTTGTCGAGGAAGCCATTAAGGGTGTCTTGGAATTTACCAGCGTCCTTAGCAAGGTCGCCTGTGAGACCCTCAATGCTCTTCTTCATGAAATCGCCAACTTTCTCAATCATATTGAGTGCAACGTGTGCGCTACCACCAATAACAAGAGTGATGAGGCAGACGTATGTTGAGGTCATCATGTTGATCCAGAAGAGGATGATTTCTTCCACGCCTGTTACGGTAAGCAGTACCATGCTCATGAGACCACTGACGGCTCTAGTGATTCCATCGGCTGCCAAAGCGTTGACACCCCGTGAGAGGTAATGTGGCATCGAAGCCATGGAGCTTCCAGCCTTCTCGACGCTCGTACATGCCGAGAGTGCTTCGGTTTTGGCGGAATCTATTGAATGGTTGATATCCTTGATTGCAAGGAGTAGACGGGCGACGATGAGGAGTAGAAGTACGGTCCATCGGTTGATCCATACTTGTGATAATCGAGCTCGTAGACCGAGGTATGGTGTATATCCAGGTGCGGTGTGAGGTGCGGCAACCCCTCGATCCGAGTACTCATCCATCTCATAGTTGCCAGCGTTGAGGGTTCCGGGTACCGCGGGAACGGTGTTTTGTTTCCTTGCGGAAGACATCTCGGTATGAGACGCCAATTTTTGTCTAAGTCCAGCCAGTGGAGACATCTTAGTATGTATTGTAACGATCGTTGGTGTTGATGCGCGTGAGGTAAAGTCAAATGAAGTAAAAAAAAAGTCGCAAAAGAGGCCCAAAGAAGGAAAAGGGTGAAGCGAATATTAAATTTTGTTCTGATTGATTAAGAGGATCGAAGGCGGCAGGGCAGGGCAATAATTAACCACGACGATGTGAATGGAAATCTATAACAATAGGCTTGTCGGGTGACCTCGCTTGAAGAACAAAGCCACTCGAAATAACACGCCAAGAAAATGAGATGGATGATTGGGACAATAGCAAAGAAAAAAAAGTGAATAGTATAGACGAGACAGCGAAACTAGTGAAGCGAGTGGGGTCAACGTACACTTAAGAAGAAATGCAGTGTCGGGCGAGACCCTCGTCTCAAAGGGCCCTTTGTTTTAAGATTTATTTCTAGCGGGCCCTTTTGATGTATGTCTATTCTGAAAGACTTCGAGTTGAGGCGATTTGCTTTGTCCAGTAGGCGCACTCCCAGAATAGGCGCTTTGTTGTGAGAGAGCCTCTCAGCCAGTCGATTGTAGGCGAGGAAAGGACGTCGCGACTGGAGACCGGGGGGGTGTTGTGGGCGGCTCTGAGCTGGCTGGTGGGTGAGTGGGTGAAGAGGTGGATCCGATTAAGAAAGCAATCCAAAATGTTTGTATTTTCTGCTCTGTATTTCTTGACTTGAGAATGATTTTTTGATATTGAAGAGTGGTGATGCGAATGTGAATGTGGATGCGGATGATTCATATAACCACCACCACCACTGCTTCTTACGAGCTCAATCGTTCTGCAAGGGGACACCAATGGGGAGCGGTGCGATAGTTTGATGGTGCCCATCTTCAGAAAGAAGTCGCCTCCGGGCCTGGGGGGCAACTTCCCTTTATTCACCCAGACTGACCATTGAGGCCATCGTGAGCCAAGTTTGAAGCTCCGTGATTCATCGTGCCAACATCAAACCCACCACCCACCACGATGCATCCTGACGACATTCAGATCATACAGGCCTCGGTGGAAAGGGTGGCTCTGAACACATTTTGATAGGAAATGCTGCAAGAAGCACTTTATCCGGTCTGCGATCTCAGGTCGCGGCAGGTACATTCCCTTTTCCCATGTGAGGCTCCAAATGTTGTTGGTGGTGGAAAGTTCTCGGGAGAGCAAGCGCATCTGTATCTCACCACTTCCACCAATCACCACTCCCCTGCCAAACTTCAGGGTCTTCCCGAAAACCGGTAATACCCCCAGCCTTTCTCCAAGCAATCTCAAGATCGACAACACCACCACTTCTCAAAAATGACCAACACAGGAATTCTCATCGAAAATCCCGCCTCGTGCCCGATAAGAACCTGACTCACATCTTCCCGCTGAGGGCAGAGAATTGTTCCCAAGATCCCGTTTCAAGCTTGGCCCTCGCCTCGCTGTCATTCGTCGTTGAACCCCTCTCTAAGCGCCGTGCCACAGCTCCACATTACACGCTGCACTCCAGGGCAGGATCTCAAGGGGATTGGAAGGGGGTGGATGATAGGGAGAAAAGTGGATCCGGCGCGTTTAGAGGTCCAGTCAATCAGCTCCGTATTCACAATCAGTCGCCTATGACTAACAGATGTAGTGCTGTATAATAACTCCGTTTGAAGTTACTATCACCAGTCAAGAAATTTCGTGCTTCGTGATTCACACTTGAGCTCAGCCTCACAGACATCTAGAGTCAACAGAAGAATGTAACCTATAATAACATGCTTAATTGCTCGCCAAATCTACGCTCCAACGGACCCCTCCAGCAAATCCAAAAAGTATATGGATACTCGACTCTGTTTCCCAGTACCAACGCCCTAACCCTCACTCTCTAAGTACTCCAAACCAGATGCTTGGCAATGGACTGGGCCCCTCATAAACAACCTCAAATGGTGGTGGTATATTTGGCCCGTTTCCCCAATGCTATCCAGTCCACACGTCATCATCATGCACGAAAACGCCTTAAAAAAAGAAGCACTTCCTCCTATAATAAATACCTCATCCCTCAACCAACAGCGTCTTGACATCGCCGACGGCAGCTCGCGCAATCTTCTTCAAAAAGACCCTTTCGTCCGCTTCTCGGTATTTCTCCCATCCATCTAAGCCTTCTTTGGCTTGTATGCTAAGAGTTTCGTAACCTTGCTTGATCACTCCAGAAACTTGTACACTGGTCAGATGTTTTCCTTTTCTTCCCTGTGCGCCATCTGCCAACATTTGTTTGTAATGCTCAGTCACACTGATCAATGTCTCAATGGAACTAGTAGACCGATTCGCGAGACCATAACTATCCCTAAACTTGACTAAAATCTCACCAGTTTCGACGAGTTTGTAGAAAAGGTCATCGTACGCGGCAGGATTAGGCAGAAAGGCCTCGCCAGCCGAGAGAGAGAGTGCTATCAAATTGACTAGATCATCAAGAAGAATATCAATGTGGTTGAGATTCTTCAGATCCGCAGTGTAGGTAGTGAGAAAGCGGACAAGGGACAGAAGCGATCGAAACAGCTCTGACCAGTGATATGCAAGACGTGTTCGGGAACGAGATAGATGAGAGATGAGTCTTAGAATGATTCCGACACAAATGATGTAGAGATCTACATCAAGCCTTTTTCGTAGATTGTGGTTAAGACCATCAATCATCGTATCCAAAATACTAGCCGCCAGCATTCTTTCGCCACGAACTAGAGGCAAGTAAGGTGAACGCTGCCGACATAGTCGAACCGACATCTTGCTCTCGTCACTGCATATCCTTTTACACAATACTTGATCCTCAATGAAAAGGCGTAGAATGAGAAGGTTTAAATGGGAGTAAAGTGAGTTTCTCAAAGATGAATGTGCGTGTTGTAAAAGATACGAGGTGACGGAAATGAAGCTGCTAATAGGAGCTTCAAGGCCCTTTTCTGCAGGTAACGTAACGAAATTAAAGCAAAAAAGTTTGTTCGCATGAGCGAAATCATATGTTGCAAGAAGTACCGCAGCCTCATTACTTGGTCTGTAATGTTGTCAGTTTGTTCATGCAAGAAATGGGATGTACATACAGCTTCGAAAACATTTCCTTTGCTACTTCGGGATCAAGTGCAGGTTGAGCGGGTTTTTTTGCACCAGGTGCCATTGCTCCTAACCCAATCATACTGAGAGTATTGCTGATACTCCATGCTTCTGGAAGATCATCCTGGATTGCAATATATTTGACCCTCGTATCTGTGCATGTATACCCAACTGATCTGATTATCTTTTGTATCGTCCCCTCGTTAACGAAATCGTCTAGTCGCAATCGATATGGATTCTGGAATTCGAATTTGTTATAATTCGCGAGCAGGCCGAGTAGTGTAAAGGGTGTAAATGCGCGAGCGTTGTCTTCGGAATCTTGAACAAACTATCTCGAGTCAATATCAAGCAAAACAGAGGGCGAAGGGGAAAGCTACCTTCATAAGAGAAGGGAACAAATCACGATGTGTGAAATATGACAACAGACTGGTTTGGTATGCGCCAGATACAACAGCCAATGCCACCTCAACTGCTTTCTGCCGAACCTCCACTACCAGATATTAGTATCTTCATAAGAGCGCAAAGACCTCGCCCCTTACATGTGACTCCTGTTCTTATTGTGACGTCCAGCGCAGCCACGAAATCGGTGAAGATGGCGTCCACTTGATCCAGTCCTGCAAGCACATTTATTATATCGGAGCTTGGATTCGTGTATTTCTTGGGTAGGACAGAAGCAAGGAAAGCTGTGATGGTCTACATTGTCAGCCTCGCCTCATATGTCGCAAGGATTGGCATCTTACATCGAGCGCATGCGCATCGGCTGGAGCACTTCCTGCTTTGATACATGCTACCGCCCTTTCGAAAAGTTTCCGTGTCTGGTTCTGTGTACATGTCAGGTCTGCCGGTCTCCCTCGTAGATTCGTGCCGTCATACCTGGAGATGGAGGAGGTCATCAGGGCTTAGTCCGTCCAGAATGCGATGCAGAGAAGCCTTGTCTGGTCGCAGAAGAAAGAACTCCCTCCAGAATCCCTCTGGTTTCTCGTGGTCGCTTTCCTCTTCATCCTCCTGGATAGGGCGTTAGTAAGTGCACCCCTCTCCGAGTACATAATGTGGGTGGGTACCTTGAACAATGCCGTGTACAGCTCTACAATCTTTGGCTGGAAGATCTCAGGTCGAGCCTGCTGTGTCAAAGGCGAAGGCTCCATAATTCATGGCAGCAAGATTGAGAATGAGGATTTCTCGCGTCCGCCAGAAGAAGACTCGTGGTTATAAGCTTTACCTTGGTGCCTTTGGCCAAACTGTCAGGTCCAGGTCCCGAGGTCGCCTTGAATACGATTCGTCAAGGCTGGACTGGATGAAGGTCTCCCGTCTCCGGTGAAGTGTCCGTTCCGCATCGGCTGCTCCGTTAATGCGCCGAGACTGAGTCCTGAAAGCAACACCTCCGTACTCGGACAGGGGGTGGGGTCGGTTCTTCGGGGAAAAGTTCCGTGGCGGTGGTGCAGTGGTGCAGTGGTGCAGTGGTGCAGTGCTGTATCCCAAACCATGCGGAATCTTCCCTTCATGGCTGAACTATGCTGAAAGAACCTTCTAAAAGCCTTCTAAAGGACACTTTGCCCTTTTTGCACTATTTGAGTCCGATGTCCCACCCTCTTTGTACTGTATTGCAATCATTCCATCTTCTGAAGCTTCTGTATCTGATTATTCACTTCTGCTTATGTTGGGAGGTTAGAAATAACGCGTCTCTGATTGGCCAGCCTTGGATGACTTCAGAGCCAAGCCTTCCCACCTAGACCTACTGACTATCAGACTGAGGTGACTTTGAGGTGGGCCGATTTCACATCTTCTGGTTACAAAACACCACCCCACAACCCACCTCTACCACTACCACGTCCACGTCTCCTACCTTGTACTTTACCTCCTCTGTACTCACCAAACTTCCTAATTGTATTCTACCTCCTCTCTTCCATTTGCAAAATGCCCGTACAACGCATATTATCGCCTCTGGCCTCCTCGGCAGGCTCTGTCTTCAGATTCGCCCCGTCGCCAACATGCTCATCTTTGCGCCCGTGTCAATATCTCCTCCGCTCCTTCTCCTCCACACAATCTACCAACGCCTCCTCGAAGCGAAAGATGCAGACGAGTACAGCATGGCAACCTCATACACTCGGTAGCCAACCTCCGCCACCTCTCACGGGAGGAATTCCCAACTCAGTATCTCCAAGCATACCCCAAGTCAACGACATCCGCCCACCACCACAACCAGTAGCGCAGCAAAATGCTGCCACTACTCAAGAAGTACCCGAGTCCGCGACCACACTGAAGGAGCAGGGAACACAAAAATCCGAAGCTGCGATACCCGCAACTAAGACAAGACGTGGATACACCCTCCGGCCAAGAAAAGCAGCTATGAAGTTAACCCCGGGCGCTGTGGAACAACTACGAACACTACTCGACCAACCAAATCCCAAACTCATAAAGGTTAGCGTTAAGAGTAAGGGATGCAGTGGCTTGGCCTATCACTTGGAATACGTTGACAAAGCTGGTCCTTTCGACGAGGTGGTTGTGCAGGATGGTGTGAAGGTGGTCATTGATAGTGGCGCATTGATGAGTATCATTGACAGCACGATGGATTGGACGGAGGATAAACTAAACCAGAAATTCGTCTTTACGAATCCTAATATAAGTAAGTTGTCCAGTCTCACGAAATTATTCAAGTTCGTTACTAATGGAATTATAGAGGAAGAATGCGGTTGCGGCGAATCCTTCATGGTGTAAATTAGACGTTGATGATACTATATATGGGCTTTATGAATTTTTGGGATCTGCGGGAGTTGCATTGGGTGGCGTTTCTACTTGGGTTTGGGTATTACGGATGGATACCAACCAGCATCAGCGAAATAGAGATTGATTTTGCTTTGGTTGCATATACGGTATTGGTCATACAAGGTTGCGGTCCGGATTCATAATGGAATGGAAGAACTTTTCAATTTCTCCTCATAACAGACTGTTCCTCTAGATTTTTCTCGAGTCACTGAAGGGACTTTTCTCTTCCATACAGCAAACGTATTGAGCAGCAAGTATGCACTTACTCCCTACCCGATGCTATTGATGTCCAAGACCTTTCATCGTCTCTAATACTTCCCATCCTCAAAATCAATCACTTGAGCCTTCTCAGCGATCGACCCAACACTCTTGATAAACGCCAAATGAGCGGGATCCGATTTGGCATAGTATTCCAGGTCTTCCTTGTTGGCGAATTGACATACAAAGCCATGGGTAAACCCTCCCTGTTTTGTTTATTAGTCTGTCTTTCCATACTTTTGGAATTTTCCCCTTTTGGGGGGTGTCACTTGACTATGTAGTCGGGGTAGGGAAAGGGAAAGGGAAGGGGACAACGAAAAAAGGAAAAAGGAAAAAGGGGGATATACACTCAATCATTCATTCGAGTTATTCTCTCCCCCTGATGCGGAGAGGATGTATGGTGCGTTTGTGGTGGGGTGGATGCACTTCTTGCTTAGGGCGATCATGTTTTTACATGCCTATTTTTCTCTCTTGTTAGCATATATCCCTCTCCATCTCCAATCTTAAATTCTCTTTGGTTCTCTTTTTGCTTCTTGCCTCGTTTTCCCTTTTTTGGTTTGTAAAGATGGATTGATTGGAGGTGAGATGGGATAGAAATTGAGGTTGGTGTTGGGATGGGGAGGGGTATATGAATAGGTAGGGAGAGGCAGGTGAGGTGAGGTGGGGTAATATGGGATTACTGTATAGTAAAGGTAGGTAACGTACCTCAGAGACCTCCTCCTTCGATGCGGAGTCCTTGAATTTGAAGATTACGAGGTGAGTGATTCCCATTTTGCGGTACTGTAATTTCCTCAACTATCTTTCTCTCTTTCTTTTCTCTGTTTTCTTTTCCTTCGGTTCGTGGTTGTAGTGTTGTGGTGTTGTGGTGATGCAATTGCGGGGTCTTGTTGCAGGGATTGTGTAACTTATTCAACTCCTTCTTTGATAGAACGATTCAAGAAAACACGAATGGAAAGTCTACAGAGAAATCGTGCGCGAATTGGGCTTTTTGACGACCTCGCGGATGGTCGGAGATACGGATGGAATGTACGGAGTAAGCAGTTCTTTTGGAGGGTTGGTAAGCTGGGTGCTATGGTGTGGGGTTTTGAGTTTGGAGGTGTGGAACGGTCTTGTGTGGTTCTTGTACGTGTGGTTCTTGGTTCTTGGTTCTTGGAAGGAGGGACTTGAGGGGAGAAGAGAGGAGAGGGGAGGTGTGGAAAGTGGGGAGGAGGGGAGGGGTTTTCTTGTTCTTTTTATCTAAAGCTTGCTTTTCGTTTCCTATACTAAATAGGCGATTGGCGATGCTTCAACGGCTTTCTCGCTTCGCAGAATGTGGGTTTTATGAATACCCATGAAATGGAAGAGGATACGAGTTTTGAGAACTTGTTACATCTTTTTTACCCCTTGTTGCGGTCGGTTCGATACACAAGGTTGGGTGATATATTTATAAGCGAAATCGTACTGAAAGGGGTGTTCGTTATTTACTATGAGAATTCAACTTGGAAAGAGATATGGGTACCATGTAAAGTCGCCTTTTCTAACTTAGCAATGTAAATCTAATTACACTTTTAGAAATAAGCTTTGCTAAGTAATAACAATTATTATGGTACTAATAAATAATCAACTTCGGCGTTTAGATAAGGTACTATTCTGATACTGTGAGATATAGAACTCCGTCCAGTCAGCGTGCTGACGGTCTGCCGATCCATCCCCCTTGTAATACAGCACAGCCTTGATCTAAGAGTGGGAGTCACTACTGTATACGTAACATATTTATTGTTAATATTTGAACTTGAATGCTTTCTATCCCCATTCTTCTCCACGTTTCTTGTTTTCTTTCTATAGTTTAAGAGAGGGTGATGTCGAGTAATGAGCAAGGTGTTGAATAAACGAGCTCCTATTAAGCGAGGGCCGAAATAACGCTCCATCTTGCCATCAATTTTCCTCTCTAATTCGAATATACAAACCTTCTCCTGTTCCCCAAAACCTTTTATGAACAACCTACATTCCAATCCCTTTCACAATCTCACACAACCTACACCCGAAGATAATAATCCACAATCCCGCAAAATGTAGACTCAAACCATCCTCCTCGAAATCATCACTCATGCCCTCGCAGACTCCTCCCCAGCCATCTCAACCCGCTCTAGCCTCGCAAAACGAGCTTACGGTGG
Source organism: Hymenoscyphus occultus (assembly GCA_900536445.1). Classification (NCBI taxonomy): domain Eukaryota; kingdom Fungi; phylum Ascomycota; class Leotiomycetes; order Helotiales; family Helotiaceae; genus Hymenoscyphus; species Hymenoscyphus occultus. The sequence continues at coordinate 55,702 of UNPT01000167.1, read as the reverse complement.
TCCCTCGAGCACCGGGGAGGTCTGCCCTCAATCTCAGGGTCTCAATCACTTGACCACCAGCGGAAAGTGCTACCAAGTCGCTTGTGGTGTTGACACTGCTGGAGATACCGCCATTGCTGTCTACCCTGGTGTCAACAATGCTTTGGAGTGTGCCCATATTATTATTCTTTTTGCATTCACACTTTGTTTTATGAAAGTAATATGCTGTATTCGTGGTTTGCTTATGTTCAACAATTTGCAGGAAATCCCATACCTGGAACGCAATTGCCGCCACCAATCCGAAATGTTTCTCCACCAGCTTCTACCTTGTCTCTCCTAATGGTCATGATAATTGTATCTGACCTTTGCTCCTGCTTCTGGAGAGGAGACTGCTATCATCGCCTAAGATTTTTTCGTGGATCTTATTTTGCAATGAATTTAGTTTCTTATGGCTGGAGAGATGAGAGATTTCTGACGCGAGTGGTAGTGAGGCAGCCAAAGGCGGTTGGTGGATTGGATTCAGTTTTTGATGACGTATGAATACACTCGCTTAGCACTAGGAATGTTTACATGTCCCTTTGATTGAAACTCTAATTTTGGACTTGCTAGCATAAGCGAAAGAGAATTCAAGGAAGTTGATTCAGGTATCATGGTAATTTTGATGATTGATTTTCAGGGAAACTGTAAGGACGAGCATGCGGGAGATTTCAGCTACACCAGCCCATGGGGAATAGGGCCAGCCTTACTCACGACCTTTTCAACGCACCGATAAAGGGATGTATTTGAACACCAAGATGAATTTCAACAAGGCGACACCAGGTTTTGTGTAAAGTGGGATACGCTTTCATTTTTTTATACATAGACTATCTCACATCCAAGCCCCCAGAAATAAATTAATCTTCGCCATCCAGCGACCCGGGAGAAAGAGATCCGTCTTGTCCTCCACCAGGCTGATCGGCATCCTCTTCATTAACTTCTACATCATTAAATGGATCGTCTCGGAATTTGTTGCGACTGTCAATCATGTCTTCCAACGGATCCTCAATTGACATGTGCATAACCTCAACCTGTTTGTCGTCCTCTGGCTCGGTATAGCGGCCCATCTTCTTGTCAATATTCCTTTGCCTCTGTGGACGAATGGTACTTCGTTGAACAATAGGGTAGTAATATGCTCCTTTTTGACGACGCCCATCCTTACCATCAGCCAATGCAATAATGACTTCTTCATCATACTTTGTTGCGGCACTTCCCCCCACAGTAGCACTTTCATAAGCTCTGACTCTTTTGAACTTGAAGCTGCGATTTGTTTCTTGGTTTGCATCTGTGTACATGTCTGTGTACAGCTCATCGGATTGATGATCGTTGTCGAGGATATCGAATTTTCGCTTGAAGTTCACCGCCGTAGTTGTAGTTTCTGGTAGGAAGAGGTTGTACTTTATTGTCGTTTCGGGGGCCGGATTATGTACTGGGTCACGCCTGTGTGCTTCTTCTTGTGCGGCCTTTGCCTCATTCTCAGCATCCGTTGGGTCGATGGGTATTAGCATGCTGTTCTCCACCCGTATATCGTATGTAGAACTAGGCGGGACTGGATTTGAAAGAAATTTGATAGTAACATATCCTCCCAAATCTGGAAATGCATCAACATCGGGAAGCAGAGGATAAGCATCCACCAGCTGCACATTTCGCTTAGTGGGATGTCGAGCGAGGCTTTTGTTTTTTAGATTTTGGGCGGCGTTTCGGAAGCTCTGCTCAATTTGTGCTTTGATAGCTTCAGGCGACTCTTTATCTAGATTTGGTGCAGGCCTCTTCTTTCTGCTAGCAGCGCTATTATTTATCAGGGATTTGGAAGTTGCATTGTCGAATTTCGATTTCGAAGTATACGAGGAGATATATTCGGTTCGTCGCAAGAATGAGACGCCCGTATCCGAAAACTTAGGCTTTCCGAGTGTCGAGAGGGGTCGTAGGAGAGCTCGATCGTGAGGGTGAGGAACGGGTAATTCCAATGGCGCCTGGATTGCTAAATAGATGGTAAGCAATTGCGCATATAAAAGAGTGTTGCATACTTACAACTCTCGTCGCCATCAAAAATTCCTGGCATTCCCACCAGATCTAATGGCATTCCAAGCTCAGCATCTGCTTCGATGTTGAGCGGCTGATCTCGTGCAAGCCGTGACGCGAAACCAGGTGTTGTGTATTGCCCACTGGCAAGGCCAGTGTTGGGTATCTCGAGGAGCTTTGGGGGATTAGGCGGAGGCGGGAGCGCATTGGAATATCGAATTCGTGCGATGTAGTCTTGCGCGACAACGCGCTCGCTTCCACGGGGTGCCGAAGACGACATATTGGGTTATGGAAGTTGTAGATGCTATGGTGTTGAGAGCTTGATGGTTTTCGCGAGGCTGAAGGGAGAAGGTTAAGGGTCGGACGAATACCTTGGCGTTTGTTTCGTCCTGAGGCTTCAGGCTCTCTCCTATTCAGGGTCACTTCGGTTGACTATTCACCTTCAAACAGTAACACTCTTTTATAGTTCAACAAAAAGCCAATTCAACAGTTCTGTAAATTTAGTCGGAGCTCTAGTACTAGGAGGAAAAACGACAAACTCTAGGTCATAGGACAAATTTACCGCAGAAATTTAAACCTTTGCATAGCCAAACAGCGGATTTCCTGAAAGCAAATGCACGGGGCTAACCTTTATTATGCATTTGTCTTTCAGGTTTCCTGGTACCCTTAATTCATTGTCATTGTTGGTATGGATTAATTTGCATTAGGGGGCAATAATGACAGACTCACGTTGGAACTTGAAACCCAGCAATGACAAAAACACATCAGCACCATTTTACTTAACGAATTGCGTTATTTACCTTCTTAGTCCCAGGCTTGAATTTGTTCTTCTATATTTACTGATATATTTGTAGATCTGCAAGAATCTATCATTGACTGGCGCCCCCAGCCACAGTAAAACTTTCGCTTAAGGCGGTGTCAATCTGTAGTCCACTGATTCACTTGCTGATGTGACTCTTTCTTATGAATTATCAAAACTGATCTTTTATGGGACGTTCATACTTCAGCGGATGCTATCAACTTGATAATTTCTAAATTGATTATGCTAAGTGCTTTTATATCGCAAGTTCAATTTGTATATGTCCTCCGTCACCCAGCGTGACTCTTTTTCAATGAAAGATACAAACCATAGTGTTAATTACTTTCTTATGATTTGCTTATGAGCTAAAGCATTCATCAAATTATGAGGGGAAAAGCATCGCCTAAGCGCCACAACGTATTACTTATTTCTCAGCTGATTTATGAAATCATTACCGAGTATCAACAATGCTTAGGCAACCATTCTTGTTGATCAAGATATCAAGAAAGCTGTGCTAACAATACTTTAAAATACTGCAGATTTTCATGCATACTGCTGGTTATGATATGCTGTTAGAGGGATTATGTTTAAACGATTGTATTTTCGAACCGGGATAACACTTGTACTAGGAGTTCGCTACAAAAGCCGAGAAAAATCATGGTGCAATGGTTCTTGGATAATACCAGTTTTAGTACCCCCTGTCCACCATTTCATTCTTCAAAGCGAGGAGTGCTCTTTACATCACGTGACTTGAGTAAAATATTTCTTATTCGTAAATTATAACAGACACTCTGATTATTATAATCAACAATAAAGACGCGAGACTATGGTCGATTTGCATGAGTTTACCTATGTAAGGACTTTGGTAAGTTAATGAAAGATTCTTTACATATGTATTAGGTAAATCTTACTAGGCGAGAGAATGCCGGCATTAGCGAAAGAAGCTTGTCCCACTAAACTTCCCATCGTTTTGGTAACTATACTCACAGTACTATGAGTATTGGAAAATGAGACAAGAATCCAATCAAAACCTGTGTTGTTGCGGGGAAAAGCAGCAATACTACGCTACCTCGGCTACTTAATACCAAATGGGAAAGCTACGTAAGCGAGGTGCGTCGGGTTATTCATCACAAGCTTACTTATTAATCTCTGTCGATCAAGTGACGAAGACATCAGGCTTACTTTGAGAATTTTATATATACATCAAGAGGTACCAAAAGTTTTCAAATCTCCAAATGGAGAGACAAATGGGAAAACAAAGATATTGTCACACCATATCGTCGTTTTTACAAAATAAAGACTTACACCTCTAAGCCAGGTCTCAAAAACACCAATAGTCATAATGAGATTCAATCATATCTACAGTTTTTCTTTCCTCCCACTCATTACGACTCTCGCATCGCCTATGGGCGAGCACATCTCATCCAGAGATCTAGGCGAGTGTGTTGGTGGAATTGGCGGAACATGTGCCGCAGGGTTATGTTGCTCCAAATACGGATACTGCGGTATGTTTCTTGGCAGTAGAGAGATATGTTTTTATACTGCTAAAACGCATTTCAAACCCCTTGAAACTTGTCTCGAGTGTGAACTGACTATGAATTCTGGGAAATAGGTTCGGGGCCAGAATATTGTACTCCAATCCCCGGCGACTGTGCCAACTATGGCGGACCTTGTCCTGCGGGATCGTGCTGTTCACAATGGGGTTGGTGTGGAAGCGGTCCTGATTATTGTCCGCCAGCACCGGGAGTTTGTGCTAATTATGGAGCTCCATGTCCTGCTGGGACCTGCTGTATACAATATTTCCTTACGCTCACTTATCTGAAACTCCTACCTTTGTGGCCTTGCGCGAGGGCCAAACTCGTTTCGTGGAAATGTACTTGCTGATTTGTTCTAGGCTCAAAATTTGGCTGGTGTGGGACTGGGCCAGACTTTTGTGGATGAAGGAAAGAGACTGGGAAGGTAGAAACGCAGGGGCGTTGAATATCTCTCGGGGAAATTCAAAGTAATTTGAAGCTGGTGTATTGTTTACCGATCAGAATTTAAAGAATACTGTCCATGCTTGGTTCTCGGTAGGTCTACTGTATTAGACCATCTGTGAATTGGTTGCTTAGAATCTTTGAGAGAGCATTTCTACTTAAGAGCAATCAGATAGATACTCCCAATCTTTTTGTAGTCCATTTCTGTTTCTTTTAGATCATCTCATAATGCTCGTAGGCTATATGCAAAATCTCTTCAAGTCTACGTAAGATACGTAGTCGTTACTCTGTACACACTATGTAAAGATTTATTATATTAAACTTCTAGTACAAGCAAAAAGCTGTCGTAGGATACCCAGGCCAATGAAACGTAAGAGTTAACAACTATTCTAAGCCCTTTATATAACTATTTTAGTTGCACGATGCTTTTAGAAGAATTTTATTTTAAGAAAGGTGTATGCAGAGTAAAGACAATGTCGCTTACAAAAGTTAACATTATTTACTTACCAAATGCAAAATTGCTCAATAATACCTAAACCTGCACCCTTTTTTGACTACATTTCATCGATATGACCTACTTGAACATTCAAGTGAACTAGAATACTAATGACAAATAAACATCTTTTAGTCAAGTCCTATCAAAAGTCATCTTCAATAAGGGCCTATTGTCACCGAGTCATCTTCGTTCTTATTATCTTGAAATAGTAAATTCAATCTATTTTATTTGGTTCCTTCCTTAGAAATCATTTCGTAGATGTACATGGCCACCTGGGAATGACTAATAACCATATTCGTATAAGGAACGAAGATCGAAGTTCACTAGAGTAGTGCTACAGTTATCTAATTTAGCAAGCAGTGATTTATACTTAAATTGATTTAATATGATAGCGACCATGTTGTGAGATTGAAAAATAGAGGTTTCCAACCTCCATAGGTGAAGTTTTCTGCCTATATGGATATATGGAGACTCTTATGTCATGTCCCAACTAAAGCCCATTCACCCTACCAGAGACCGCAGAAAAAACACTATACATATCCCAAGGGTCTCTATCTGAATAGAATCCACCTCTTGCATGTCATTTTTCAAGTTGTGAACTAATATCAGAGGCTGTTCACAGGGCGAGATTCGATTGCTCTTGTAATCCTTCCAATCCAATGTATTTACCAGCAAATTCGGAAATTCCCAGGCTTCATTAAATCCAATTCATTTAACGGTAAAAACATATCTACGAGTCCGAATCAACACGAGAGATCTCCGTTTTCCCGGAGAACTGCCAACTGACAGTAATCTTACTATACGCTGGCACTGCGAGACAATGCGGCCAGATACAATAAATCGACTAAGCCAACCCAAACTCCGTTCTTCTGAAGGCGAAAGACCGCCCACTAGATCTGAATCGAGTCAAACATCGGTTATGTTGAAGGCGACCCATCGTTCAAGCCAAACCATTAAGCCTCCAATCAAACCACGACAGCGAAGGTCGTCGGATACTGCGAAACATTTGGATGTATTTCAACGCCTGAGCCAACCAAAGAAGAGACCATCAGCAATCAGAAACCCAGTGGAGCCTAGCAACTCAGGTCAACTGGAATTTCAAACAAGCCGCGAACTACCAAAAGACCAGCACAAAAACACACGGGATTGTGCAGTCTGTATGGGCTCAATGGAGGAGGTCAAGGTTTGTCTTGCTACAAGCTGCGGACATGCGTACTGCCGCCCTTGTCTTGTAGTTGGTCTCAGATCCGCGCTTTCGTCACGTAGTCTGTTCAAGTGTTGTGGTACTCGTGTTTCTGTCAAAAATGCAAAGGGAATCTTGTCGCCTTCGTTGATAGAACCATATAAAGCACTGGTGACTGAATTAACAACTCCTAATCCGACTTACTGCTCGAAGACTACGTGCGGAATATTCATAAATCCTGCGACGATCAAAGGGCCTACTGTCACATGTCCTGGGAGTTCGGCCAAAACGTGTGGAGCGAGAACGTGTGTTATGTGTAAGAAGGCTATCATAAAGGTATATGTGAAGAGGATAAAGAGGGAAAGCTGGTTGTGGCTCTGGCAAAAGAAAATGATTGGAAGAGCTGTCCTACCTGTGGACGTATGGTAAATAGGGATAGAGGTTGTCTACAAATGAGTTGTCTTTGTGGAGCCCAAAAATCACATGTGCTGGAATTGTTTGAGAGCATGGGATGTCTGTAACCAGACTTGCAGAAGAGATTATTAACATCTGGACGAGTGGAAACCTAAAAATGGGTGGGGAGAATGGTATTAAGGTAGTCAAGTTTCCTCCTTGTAGTGCTAAGGGCAGCTGTTTTGCGGAAAAACTGCAGTTACGCATCTGTTGGTGGTTTCTACATTCCTTTAAGCTAAGGACCATCGCCAGACTGATGTAGTACTTGCGGTATTTTGATCCAGAAAATCTTCTCTGGATTGCTTTTGAAAATAGTGATGCAGGTCTTACAGTACATATTCTTTTCAGCTGTGTTACAGTATGGACACCACAAGGCTGTATACTGCGGCTCTCTAGTAAACACAATAAAAAATCAGAGACCAAATGGTCAGAAATTTTCTCGGGTTCCTTCGTATTTTGCCGTGATATATATTTGTTTGCCGTGTAATTCTAATGCACCCATTATTCGTCGGAATTCATAGGACCTCCGCAAATACGGAATATATAATGTGTCCAGGAAAGGTAAACTTCGTGATTTTATTTATAGAATGTAAGAATGGCGGGCATTGCTCTGTAAGAAACCTGGTCATTGCTCTGTACACGCTATTAAAAGTTATTATGCCAAAAGTCTAGTACAACTTAATTAATTACCCTATTTTACCTAGGTTAACAAGGAGTGAAAAGTATTAATTATTCTAAACTATTCGTATAATTTCTTTAGTTGTGTAAAGTCTTTAGGATAATATTTTTATAACTCATTGGTGTACAGAGTAATGCCCGCCTCTCTTACACGCTATCGAAATTTATTATACTAAAAGTCTAGTACAAGTAAATGAATTGTCCTATCTTACCTAGATCAATAAGGAGTAAAAAGTAACAATTATTCTAAACTATTCGCATAAACTCTTTAGGTCTTTAGGATGATATTTTTGTAACCTAGGTGTGTTTAAAGTAATGTCCGCCTCTTTTATATCATAAGGCGGCAGAAGTATTGTTAATACTTCTGGTTTATAAAAGTCTGCAAATTATTAGGGCCTTTAATTTTTCCAGAGGCTTCTTCCCGAGATCGTGAAAATGGAAAGGTAATAATATTAAAGCCCCGCGTATAACTTTCCATCCTCCGGCTGAGTAACCTCCTCACTTGTGAAGGAACAATGTCTAATTTCGCCCTCAGTAGCCAAAGAACCCTAGCGAAGCTTTGAAATTGCCATTTTCCCATTCTCAACTTCCTTCCAGGGATGACAAGCAGCAGAAATTGCAGCACTACAACTTCTAGCAATAGGCATTCCCGATTTCAATTTGAATCGGGAGGTGACGATAGCTGCGGCTACCATGATCACTCCAACTACGATCACTGCTATCATTGCTATCGGGGAGTAGCCGCAGGTCATAAAGTCGAAGTACGAGGTTCTTACACTATTTCCATCTCTCGTTCGAACGTACCCGTCGACTGTTACCAGAAATATACTCTCAGAGACAAGCTACTAGACAGAAATATCGAGTTACATCCTGTAGTCGGTAGTCTTCGTTGTATCTTTCGGTGGAGGCATTGCAGATTAAAGAAGCTGAAAACTGGGAACATGGTAATAATACATACATGTAAAGTTCCTGACAAAGTCATCAACGGTACTGCAAATCGATAAGGTAATTGTAGGAAGTATCTACTTCTTTGGTCGCCCCTCGGTATTCCAGACACGCGAAGTCCCTTGCGATAGAGTGCAAATCGACTCTATTCGGATGCCAGCGACATATAGGTAAATATGCCATTATAGGCAAAGTAGAGAAAGGATAGAACAACCTATGAAAAATTAGCTACTAAAACATTCGAAATCAATCCTATTAAGCCCTTGGACGGGATCTCCCAGCTGATGAAAGTAACAGGATTAATTGCACCAAGACCAAGTGACAGTATTGTATTGATTCCGTTCGGTCCTTTCATTCGCTGAATACCGCAGTCTAGTAGACTAATCACCACAGTAATCGCTATCGAGAATCTAGACTGATAGGTTACTCTCGAAGCCGTTAATGCGGTTGAATACTTACATTGTGAGTGTTGTAATCTAACGAGCCCTGCTTGACGATTGTGCACGCGGATGACGTGTAGACGAGTATTCTTTTGCAACAATAGGTCACATTAATCCAATTTTCTGTGACCTTCTTATATCCTCCCGCGAAGCTAAACACATTCCCCTAGTCGAGATATCCCGAACGTCAAGGAAAGAGGCTACAGCGTCCCCCATCGTTATCAGGGGAGCCTCTCTGATTCCTAAAGCGATGTAGAGCATTATCGTAACTTTTAAAGCATTTAGTATTATTACCATAGTTGCCAGATACGTACTATACAATAAACGACAATGCTGTTCTATTGGTTCGCTTAGACAGTAAAGCACCTCGGTAGAAAATAGTTTCCAATTAACGATGTCTTTCTTGGTCGCTCCTACATTAAATTGACATTAATCGCCGCATTTCTGGGGAGGGCATATCCATAAGAAAGGCCCCATATTACAGTTCCCACTCTCCTAGGTGTTAATCAGCTCTTCATGTTCATATCGAATTGTTGGAATCTTTGCATCAAATCCTGCTGTGGTGTTCGGTACAACGAGTATAAGACTTGCTCTGTTGGTTTGAAATGTTATTGAGTACGCATCTATACATGCCGATTTATCGAGTCGTTCGAATCTTCCTGACTTAGACTGTTCGAAAATCCTGTTAACGAGGACCTTGGTAGTACAAACTTTCTCCGATGAGTATGAACAATGACTATCGACGGTATAATCTAGTTCCCATGAGTGCCCAAAACAAGGTTCATCTAGAAGTGTGTAATTTTTGGATGATGGGTCAGCAAATGCTTCGTTCGCAGAATATATGTAATCTGAGATTTACATATTAGCGGTGTAAAAGTGATCGCCACAATCGAAAAACAGCGAATGGAAAAACCAAACAGAAAGGCAGGTTTGCGCCGCTTCTATGTCTTTGGCTGTAATCTCGAGACTCAACTATCTCTTCAAGGAACAAGTTTTCAGACATGAGGAATCTATCAATGAGATTCGATCCCCCAAGAGTTTGTAAGATTACGCCCAGAGAAACAAACAGGTCCAAATATTTACAGAAGTTCGAAGTTTCCAGAAATGATCCGTCGAAATGTATACGTACAATTGGTAACGGCGATCGAAGAAAATACAGTGGAGTTATAACTGTCAGGATTTAGCATTATCTTGAACCATGATAGAGAGAACTAACAATAAATGAAGCGGAAGAGAAGATAGCGCCAGTGCAAGATAAAAGAGGGCACGTTTCTTGTCTATAAAGAATATATTCTGAATACTTTGAACCCTAATATCAAGCCACTTTCCCTCTCGATGGGCGCTATCGACTTCTCGCCTCGTTGGCGCGGACATGCACTGTAAGAAAGCATGATGTCAGCTTTGTTGTCTTTGATAATGCTTCAGGGTCCGTATAAAGGTGCAAATATGACTTTCGAACCAAAGGGAAAACGTCTGAATACCCTCAAATCATAAAACAATAAGGAAGACAGGGTGAAACGACCAGGAAAGACTTACCTGCATACAGTAATTGGAGGCACCCAAAAGGATTGTACTGAGAGCGTTGCTTAATAGATGGACTCCTATATTGAGTTTTCGAGTAACTTCGCAGTCTCCTTCGTATATAGGGTGTTTTCCATCACCATCATCCAATCCAGCAAAGCCATTTTTTGCTTCTGCCCACAGAAAAATGGTTATATTTATAATAAATGCAACGAGGGACCACGATACACACGAAAGTACACCACATCGCCAACCAGTAACGTATTTCTGGATCCAAGAAGGTTTATACCGGGAGAGTGATTTGGGATAAGTTGCCCCAAGAGAAATTATCGTGGGATCTTTGAGTAGAAGCTTTTGCTGCTGGGAGTGCTCCATTTTGCAAAATTTCACACTTTCGAAAACTCAAGAGTACAATAAACAAAAAAGCCAAGTTACTTATTATAGTCAAAGACAAGATCCTAATCTTGTAGACAGCAGCTTTCGAGACACCGGGGGAATAAAATCCCCGAAAAGGAGCATGAAGAAGCCGCTATTACTACAGGAGTACCAGATCAACCACCAAAAAGACCACTTTCACGCACTTTATAATAATATATAAGAAATTCCCCCTTTAACAGATTTCTCTATAACTAAATTCCTGAATTAATTCGAAGTGTATAGATCTCTCTACTAAATATAGAATACTAACGAGTAGAGATAGTCTTATAATATTAGGATGAATTAGATAGTTGATTTTTGACGCTTTTTTCTACTAGAAAACGTGTAAGTTGACTTTACTACTTTATTACTTTCTATAATCAAGTCTAGATAACAAACAAAGTTGGTGCATCTACGCGCAAATGTTCGAATTACTAATTACTACTAGCGCTAGTAGTTTTTAATAATTGTAGAGTTGAATTAATCTAGGGTAGTTTCTATGAGTTTTGGTGTAAAAGTGGCCTGTGCAGGGAAGCCGGTCCTCACACGAAACCTACCCGAGTACTCTGTATACACCTCTCTTAAAACAAAATTATCCTAAAAGTGTCGTATGACTAAAATGTTTGCTACTGCATTTTTTTAATAGGCCTAGGTATAATAATATACTTATTCTGTTTATACTAGAAGTTTAATAAAATAACTTTCTGTACAGTGTGTACAGGGTAACGACCGGGTATCTTACAGATTCAAACATCAAGATCAACGATCATTGTGACAAAACCAAAGCAAAAAGAGGACGAAGGCATCTTACCACGGTATACAATTCTATTTTCGCAACCAAACCTTCGATTGGAGCCCTCTTTCGTCGCTCTTTTACTCTATTTGCCTGAGTCAAACTCGCTGCGCCCCTCACCAGCTTTCGCTATCTAACGATTGCGTCATTTCCAAAGAGCACCACATGTCCTTTGAGAAAGGCGGCACCTTTACTAAGTAGCAGGATTCTATGGTTCTTTAGTGTCTACCAGTTGATTACAGGCTGATTTTCGAGGCATCATGTGTGAATACTGTTACAGTATGTCCACAGCTTCTGGGATCCCAAAACGACCTAGAAAAGGGGCTGTGCATTGGAATTTAAGCGAGAAAATCCTCGGCGCCAGCATCTCTTCTAATGATGGGTGCCTTGGCTTTAGTCACCTCAACGCCGTACCAGTGTACCACTGCCTACGATAGGGCTGTATGATATGTGATGGTGGGGCAGCAATGGCACAAGAATCAAAAAGACCAGCCAAAACTGATGTACAGTGTACAGAAAGAGACAGAGAAGTTTGGGGGCGATGCAGATATTATATACAACATATTAAATGCCGCCAGCAAGCAACCCGGAATTGTGGGCCTGTTTCATCCCTATAGGGGAATTCATTTTCGATAAGTATTTGTTATAGAAAGGCGGGCAGCAGGCACTTGCATACCGGTTGTTCCTCTAATCACTTGTCACAGCCTTGTGTGTTGCATGCAATGCAGCACAGCACTTGAGACTGTTGGTGGTGGGCACAGCAGATATGTATACCAGGAGCGAATCCTCCGCCAAGGAATTGCTTCTGTGAGACTATTGGTCTTGTTGGCTCAGAGCTTGGACTGAGTATCTGGGGTACAGGAATGGTTTTCTTTCGGTTTTTTACTGCGAGCAGGATCATCAAGTTTTTTTTTCCTTGCGGTCGTCGTCATTCGTTTTTTTCTCTTCCATTTTCTACTGCGATGCGGATTGCCCGGGTTTTTTATTTTATTTGTTGTGCTACCTACGCGTGATACAACATAGAGAACAAGTCGATAGTCTTTTCTGCTTCTTCGCCCGCGATCTGGTACATAGGTAGATGGATGTTATGCATCTCATTTCTTTTTTATGAATGAACTAGGTTTTTTCACTTTTCTTCCATTCCGGGAGTTTTTCTTTTCCCTTAGGTTTCGCTAGCCAAATGGCCATCCAGCTTAGTTTTAGTCAATCAAAGTCACTGAAAATTACCTTTATCTTTTTTGAATGCATTTTGTGTGAAGTGTCAGTGATCGATCAATGTAAAATTTGGAAAGCCCAATGTAAGCGAAACATCGTACAGAGCAGGTTCTATATCAGAAGAGCATCCATCAGAGCTAAATTATATTAAGCCATGGTTTAAACGTGGTTCCCCCTCTCAAAAAAGCAAAAGGCTAATACTGGCAACGCAACACAGCGCCATCCCTACGATGTACCTTCTTTCAACTTCTTGATGTATTCCTCCAAGTTCCGCATCCCCTCCTCGTACCCAAATGTGACAGACTTGTTGCCAGCTTGTTTGGAAATCCATTCATCTGTCGCAGTCATATCGCCCAAAGAGACCATTGTTTTTCCCTTCTGCTTCTGCTCCTCCGTCCATTCCTCCCGAGTCTTGCCTTGTGTAGCTATCAGTGGCATAGGAACAGGGCCAGCAAGTATCATTAGTTGTCCATTCAGAGATTTCAAGGCCTGAGTAGATTGGAGGATGGCACTAGATTGCGGTCGAGGGAGATCGAGTCCCTTGAACTTTTTCCTTGCTGTCTCCTGATAGGACCGTTGTTTACTTCGATAACCCTCTGGCGGTTGGTTCTGATTGACGTAAAAGCTATTCTCCAACTACCCTTTTCGGAGTATGCTCATCTCGTGCTGGCATGTTCTTAACTGGCAAGCCGAGCCGATGATATGTAATTTGAGTTTGTTAAGGCTAGGGAACTCAAATTCAGAGCCACGAGGACATTTTGGATGCTGGCATTTCCAAGTTCGACCTGCTCGTGGATTTCTTTGTTTTTCTCATCCACTCTTCTTCAAGGGTGTGGTATTTGGACAGCTGGTGCTTCATTAAGGTAGAAAGTGATGGCCAAATCTTGTTGGGAGTACCTGCTGTTGGATTTTCCGTACACAGAGTGCAAACTAATCCTTTGTCATCGGCGGAAGAGTTCTTGTGTACCTTGGGACCACAGCGCTCGTCCTCTGGGGCATCTAGAAGCCTGAGGACGTCGGTCACGTGCCATTCACTTACGGACCTACCCGCCGTAGAGGAAGTCTAGAAGGTTGTGTAGTTGATCAGGTCGTGTTTTAATACTCCTAAATAAACCTTTAGATATTTTTTAATATAGAAAGTGGACCTAAAAATAGTAGAATCCCCTACCTATGTAAGGTCGTTTGCTTTACGTGTACGTAATATTATAGATATTAAAAGGAGGGAGAAGGTAATAGTCTATAGTTATGATATTAAAGTAGGCTTCTTATATCTAATTCCTAAATTATCTAATAAATTTTTAAACTTGCCTAGAACAACTAGACCTATTCTAGGAAGTAAAAAGTTTTCAACGTACCTTTATCTGTTATAGATTCTCATACCCTCCTACAAAAGTGTAGGTAAAGATTAGCGTCAGGTATAACCTTCTTTAAACTCATATAAATGAATCAAAGTGTTACTTCTCTATTCAATTTTATCACTAGAAATTCATATAGACCCATAGTTAAACACTATTGTTTACACTAATAATCATTCTCTGGACAATTCTTTCTCTTCTTCAATGGTTGTAAGACTTTTATTTTGAAATTTGCAGCCTTTAGGCCAAGTAATCCATATCAGGACAAAGTTTACCACTTGGATTTATCTTTCAGGATTTCCTCGGCACCCTTCATTCCCAGCATGAACGTAGGAATAACTGGAAATGCACCAGGTGTTTTGGGAAACGCGGACCTAGAGGAGTTAGTAACAGTATTCATAGAATTGAAATCCGCAACTAGAAAAGACATAACACTTACGCATCAACGACCCTCAAACCATCGACACCCCTGACTCTAAATTTTGAATCCAACACAGCCAGAGGATCACGGTCGGCTCCAATAGCAGCGCTGCTCGTGGCATGATGAGACCAAGCTTGGGTTCTTATATTCTCCTTGACATCACAATTGCGCTCACCAATACAAGGAAGTACCTCTTTGAAAGGACCCAGCGGGGCAGCGATAGAATCAAAGACTTTGCGACCGAATTCAACCCCGTCAGCAAGAGCTTGAAGATCAACATCGCCACCTTTCTCGAAGAAGCGGAAGTTGATGTCTGGGGTATCAAATGGGCTCTTTGAAGTAAGTCGAACTGTTCCCAGGTCATTTTGAGGGTTAAATTTGACCATTGAAAAGTCAAAAATGTCTGGTCCATCAGCTGGAACTTGATTCTCCGTCTCTGTCGGCCAAAATCCGCGGAAGGAGTTTCCCCCGAGGGCAAAGAAGAAAATATCCCTCTCGCCATTTACTGAGGCGCTACTCTTGAACATGATGGAATCAAGAGGTCCTTGAGTGTATGGCCCTTGACCTTCATACCATGCAGCAAGAGCTGGGTCTCCCGGTGCGTTATATGTGGCAATTGGGCCCACGGAAGTGAAGTTCTGAGAAGCAGTTGCTGCAACACCATATTCTGTGTTATCTTGAAGACGAGAACCCACGCCAGGAAGATCAACAAGAACTGGTATGCCGAAACTTCTAAGGTGGTCTTTGGGACCGATACCACTGAGCATGAGAATTTGAGGGGTATTGAAAGCTCCGCCTAAGCTGAAGTCAGTGAACATGGTCAGATATTCACAGAAGTTTTAGTTGACTAACCTGCGATGATGACTTCTTTTCTAGCGAAGGCTCTCTTGGTTGTTGCAGATGCTGAGTTATTGGGCTTAAATCGAGGATCTGCAGCATAAACACTTTGACCTGCAAGATACTCTACTCCAGTTGCTCGTGGTTTCTTCCCTTTCGTATCAAAGAGAATCTGGGTGACAAATGAGTGGATTCCTAGCGTCAACTTGTATTTTTTCGCGTTCAAGGTGCCCACGACCGCATCTCTTGCGCTCACACGTAATCCTCTTGGACTTCTGTGGGCCGGAAAGCCGAAGAGCCCTGTCTGATAATCCCGATCTTTATCATCATTATTGAGGTCGCGCTGAAGTAGTTCGAAAATCTTGCTTGGATCTTGGCCCAGTTGCCTGGCTGTTTCCTTCAAAACGACTTGTGCGTTGCTTTGATTTTTCAAAAGACCATCACTGTTGACAGTGATATCGAGGAAGCCCTCAAACCCATGACCAGGAGTTCCTTTGGGGACAAGATGGTTATTCTCGAGATTGATGTAGTGTTGGCGCATTGCTTTTGCACTGAAGTTTGTTAGTATTTCCTGGTTGGGAAGATTCCATTGGACAATTACCTCCAAGAATCGTCACCCGTGAGTGTAGCGATGTCATCCCAATCCCGATTGCTTGGAATTGGAGCGCACATGGCGTTATGTGTTGAGCACCCTCCCAGAGTTCCGGTACGAGGATAATATACTCCTAGCATCTTCGCACCAGCTGGCGGATCTGTTCCAACGTAGAAGCCCCCATTGGTAGTTCTGTATACGAGATGTTCGAACTTTCGGGTAGTAGCATCATCGGAATGATACTTGACGAAAAAGTCCCACCGAAATGTAGGATCATTGCTGGCGAGAGGAAAGAAGCCAGGAACCTTCTGGTTGAGGTTTTCCCCTTGATCATCGCCAGCTTCCAGCAGAAGTACCGACTCGCCTCCTTTAGCCAATTGCGTTGCCACTGTACCTCCACCTGGCCCAGAACCGACAACAATGTAGTCATAAGTCTCATTGGCACAATTTGCCCAGGATGTGAAAAGCAGAAGCGAGAAGAAGGCGTGGAGCTGCATTTTACGGTGCTCGGTTGCGCAAGTTTTTTGGATGGCGAAGAGTATGATGAATAAATCGAAAGAAAAGAGGGCCATCCACCCATTATAGCTTTTCTCAAGTTTTATCCGACTCTCATACCTCTCGTCCTGGGGAAGTACATAGGATGAATTGGAAAAATTAGCTTCCATGGCAGCCAATTTAGCAAATTATATTGGGTTTCTGGGCAGGGGTACAGAATATAAGGTTGATACGAAAGAACGAATAGGCGACATAGAATACCAAAGCTACTCTGGGTTGCTGCAATGCAGGTCGTTTGTGTTCTGTGTTCTGTTGTACTGCATCTTTTACATGAATCTTCTGTGGACAATTGTTCTCCCCACTTACCATACAAGGGTGTTGTTTTCTCACCTTTCATTCGAATTCTCTTCGATTAACTACACGTCCAAGGCCAAAGCAAATCCAAAGTTTCTCTTGAACGGAATTCCTCGTCATAAAACAGATAGGCGTTTATGCCTCTCTGAGCATGTTGGCCCCTTGGATTGACCCTTAGCCTAGTATGCCGTCAGCTGTGCGGGGTCGCTTATAAGTAAGCTTATCGCCATGGTCGATGAATGAGAATGAAGCGGATGTTGTTGATAACTTGGTAACCGAGGCGCATTGCATACTAGCCTAATTTTGAATGCAGGGTCCAGAAGAACAAGCGAACCGTGTGGGGCTCATGTCCACCTTCGATAATTAGCTCTTACATGATTTCTTGACTCAACTACGAGAGTATAAATGTTTCTATTAAAATCACTAGATTGATAGTTGTCGAGATAACAGAATCAAGAGGTTCCAAACTCCTGTAAGCGTAGTGTGAAGGTAAAATCAAGCGAGGCTCCTTATCGTAAGCGAATCTCGGAAACTATGCTTGCAGTCTTTCAGATACTTTACCCTTCGCACTTACCTTCACGCTACTAGAATAAGATGAGAATAACATTGCTTTAGTTGTTCGAGCAATCTCAAGTCTACGAGGTTTGCCTTATAATTTACTCGTAATTTAGAGGCGAAACAAATCGATTATGAAGCCTCATACCATATTGGAGACCTTCTTACTAAACCCTCTCGTATTTAGACCCGATGTAATACACTCAGCGAAGAGACAAGTGGTGGATGGCTTGCTTTTGGGATTCTACAATCGAAGAACTATGATGTATTAATTACAAGTGATCTTCTATTATTTATATTTATGTTACCTCCGTTTATCTCAAATTAACGAAGAATTAAATTTTGGTTATTCTTACACTCAGCAGCACTGTGAGTTCGTCAAAGCCGCGAGCAGCTCGCTTAAGGGCCACAAAAGCTTAGCCCCTTCCCACATTATTTCCTTCCCTTTTTCTTTTATGTAAATACACACACACCAATTCAACATACCAAGTCGCAAGACTGCTTATAGTCCTTACCAAAAAAACCCTCTAACCACGCCTGTTTGCGCCTGCTTATTTGTGCCTCTTCGAACTAATTGTTCTTGAATTACAAGCCTTCCCTACGCTCCTTCGGGACTAGCTTATAATGGCATCTATAAGCACGTAGAGGCTTAGCTAGCTACGCTTGCTTAGGCATGTAACTCAGGACTTAATTATTATGCAGATAATATAGGTCTTTTACATGACCTATTTATTAACAATAAGTTAAACCAATAGTTGGGTACCGTTACAGTTATAAACACCTGTAGGTACGGGTTCCCATCGATGAATTTTGTGTTCGCTTGAATCACAAGTATTATAAAAGTTATCATTTGGTCACGTTTAGTCATGTTTACAAACTTGCTCTTAAGAAATAAACACTTATTCATAGTAGGAGAGAGGATAACTGAATATTACTAATAGGGTAGATGATTCTACTAAAAGGTATCTCGTATTATATCTAACTAAGTGTACTAAAGGAGTGAAAAGACTTAGGGGAGACAGTCGGACTAGCTACACGTGATAATCATCGGTACTAGGAAAGGGGGATATATCGTAACACTTATAAATTACAAAATAATAGGTACAGCTATGATTAGGATAAGAATACACGTTAATACTTTACTATCATTTCAGATACAACTATAGAATACTAAGTTACAATTAGGATCTAGAACTTCAAGATCACATGAATAAATCAACGCCAAGCGGGTCCCCACAAAAACCAATCTCATCTTCGTCATACCTCCCAACCAAAAACCAACCCCAAAAACAAAAAAGTTCAAAAGAAAACAAAAAAGTGCACCATCAAATTCCCACAAGACAATTGTTGCGTCTCCCGAGAATCGAACTCGGGGCCTAAGCAGACCAATACTTGGTTAACCAAGTCTCCATAACAGAAAATGGGAAGCTTAGATGTTACCATTACACCAAAGACGCAGAGATGGTTACAATGAAATTTCCTATTCACTATTAGATAACCTTTCGTTTTTACAGAAATGGGTTAGCTAATAGGGTGGGATTGTGCTCCGTTTCTGAAATTGGTTGTGTGGCTTCTTACATAA
Organism: Hymenoscyphus occultus; assembly: GCA_900536445.1. Taxonomy (NCBI): domain Eukaryota; kingdom Fungi; phylum Ascomycota; class Leotiomycetes; order Helotiales; family Helotiaceae; genus Hymenoscyphus; species Hymenoscyphus occultus. Next base: position 36,558 of record UNPT01000167.1, on the reverse strand, counting down.
GTTATGCATCCGCATAATGTGATTGTGCACATGTTATTCATCGGAGTACGGCGGGCTACATTTATTATACTGTAGTACTGTAAGGTACTCAGTAGCGTACGAGTAGAAAGTCAGCTTTAATCGCCTTCCAAACATTCTCACATGTACAGCCCCTTCGCAAAAGTAGTAAGAATCTAGGGTATCTTACTAGTGTGTTGCAGGGTATTTTGCAAGGTATTTTGTATGTGAATTACTTATTCCCACAGTTTCTAGGGTCGCGAAACATCTTGCTACTTTTGCGAAGGGGCTGTAGCTCCGTAAAGGGATGGGAGGTGGACAGCTTGGAGTCGCACCATACTTCGTACAATTGGAAGTTAATAATATATCTTCGCCCCGAGTTTTAGCGAAACCAGCGAATTAGAGCCTCGCATTCCATAAATATACACTCCTCCACCTCTGATCTACGTTACAGTCCATACAGCCCCATTCGCAAAAGTAGCAAAAATGTTTCGCGACCCTTCCTACCTAGGTAGAAAGAGTGGGAATAAGCAATTCACATACAAAAATACCTTGTAAAATACCCTGTAGCACGCTAGTAAGATGCCCTAGATTCCTGCTACTTTTGCGAAGGGGCTGTACTGTAGAACACTCTTACTTCGCAGCTGTCCACCCCCCCCCCCCCCCCCCCAACTCATACCCTCTTCAATTCTACCGGTATCCAAATCCCAAATAACAATTACGACATCCCGCCAAGACCCATCCTTAAGCCTTTACATACAGTAGTTATGTTTAGGAAATGTTGCAACACCACCACCCACCCACCTACCAAACCCAAAACGAGAATATACTCGTATAACCAAACCCGTCCGAAAGACTGTGTAGGTACCAGTATAGTAGTTCGCATTCCGGTCCCAATTTAGTAATTACAGCACGTGTGCCGAGGGCCGGTAACTCTTGTTTGCTGTAGAGGTAAAGTATTAGTACACAACCGTTTTCTGCACCGTTTACACCTTACACTCAAGATGAGGCGAAACTCGACTCGAGAGTGCGGGGAAGTTGAATTGATTACAGCACACTGTACAGTACAGTACAGTACAGTATAGAACGTTCGGGTGTTCGTACTCTAGATGCTGAGCTACAGTACAATCCAATTGTTCCATGCATGCATCTGTGTAATTTCCCAAACTGAACTCGGACTTGCAAAATGTTGCATAATAGCCTTTTCTGTGAATTTATATCAAACACACTTAGGATTGTGGCGGTGCAGCAGTGGTCAAACTCCAACAAGAGATACAGCAAGCATGGGAAATTCGGATGTGAAAAATTAGGATGTACTGTACAGTAAGAAAGGCAGGTTCCTGCTTGTTCCTTTGACACACACACAAGTCTCGCTTTTGAGATTAATACCGAGTACCATCTCGCGTGTACTTGTATTCACATGTTTTGGTACTGAATCTCTACAGTAGCTATCCATGTTCGTGATGCAAGGCTCCAGACAAATACTGGTAGTGTCGGGCACTTTGTAGTGACGTAGGAAGATAACTCTATTCCTAGTACTACCAAAGAAGGCAAGATTTTTGACATCGGAATAAGCAAACCCAGTAAATTCGAAAGAATTATTTCAATCCAAGATCTCGCGAGATTTTTTTCCAATCTATTTTCAATTTCTTCTGAATCTAGCAATAGATTATAGGTAAATTATATGCTGATCTGTATATATACGCCATTTCAAATGCCCTAGCTATCGGATCCGTTTTCCTCAATATATACACTCCCCAGCGCTATGCAAATGCAAAAAAGAATGCAAGAATTTTGAAGAAAAATGAAAATCCACCTAGCCTTCCTCGGTAATCAAATCAGATATCCAGTACCTTTTTGTTTAACTTCATAAATCCATCATGCTGATATATATAATGCCATATCCCCATCCCATCCAAGTCCTATTCGTCAAACGCCATATATATGCAAGAAATATGCTCACGCTATGCCACAATAAACAGAGAGAAAAATCCGAAGGCCGAAATTATATAAATGAAATTCAACTCTACAAGGCAGCAAAGAACACACTGAGCGTAAGCAAAGTGGACACAAAGCCAAGCTTGGCGGACGGAGCATTGACTTTGGCCGCGTTCTTCGGTTTGTTGCTGTCTGTTGAGCCACTAACGTGCGCATGATTGGGCGTCGAAGAAGCCGCGACAGGATTGGGGACAGTCTGGGCTTTGGGAACGGAGTTTTTGCCAGAGGTGATCTCGACGATGTTGTGGGTGGTAGCATTGAACTTCGTCTGCGCAATGGAAATTTGGTTGTTGTCGAGGTCGTAAACGAGGTATGCTGAACGGATGAATGTATCGCCCATGACCGCACTAGCAGCTCCAGCTGGTGCGATACCGAAGATGCATGCTCGGCTACCGTCGGAGAATGTTAATGGCCGTCCACTGGTCGAGGCGATGAAAATGACGAGCTCGTTCATTGGTACTCTGATGGTCGGACCGGAAAACGTGAAATCGATGGTAGAAGTGTTGTCAGCAAGAGAACAAGGGACGTAGGCTGCTCCTTGGGAAGAGTCGTATTGAGCTCCAACTTGTGCGTAGATTGCTTCGGTCATGACATCAGGAAGATAAGTGAGAGAGCTTCCAGAGTCAAGAAGTACAGCCTGAGCTTGTTTCTTAGCGACAACGTGGCTGCCTATGTTAATGTCTGTGAGAGTAATCAGGAATTCAGCGAAAGTGTTGGACTCCCTCTGGACGGGAAGCGTTTGGAGGGTGCCTTCAAATTGTTCCGTATCGATACCACCAAAAAGAATACTGCCGGTACTTGCACTAAGATCGTTGAGCCATAAGCTGTATGCGTTGGACGTAATGAATCCATCTGCCTTCAATTGGGCTGGTAGGTTGTTGTAGGTTCCCTTGCCCGCTCTGCCAACCTGTACTTCGTTTACCTCGTATCCGATACCCAGAATTCCTTCAGGCGATGAGCTCGTGTACCCAATTCCAAATTGCAATCGCTTTAAAGTTGTTGAGCCGATTGAGAACGTGTCCGAAACATAGTCCCCCGATGCTCCCGACCCGTCAACGTATGATATGTTGAAATGACTCCCAATGTACGAATATGTTGACGAAGCATTTGCTGAATAGGCCCCCGCAAAATCACACGCCCCTTCCTTCCCTTTACATAGTGCTGAAGTCTTTGCATTTACCCATAAATCACTGCTCCCGGTATCGATATGTAACCGTTGTATTTGAGGCGGCGTACCTAGCGTGGCATTTGCGAAGTAGAGTGTTTGCTAAGACATTTTTTAGTAAGGCTAGCGACAACGACACTGTAATATCTTACCTGGTTGTCTAGTATTGCAGTTACTGTTCCTCTTCTCCGCAGCCTATCTCTTTTCACCGGGTCCTCTATTGATTTTCGTGCCACTGGAAACCCAACTACTCGTGCTGGCCCATCGGTCCTCTTCTCAAATGTAAGACCTTCCGTGTATGTCGACCACAACCCCGCAACAAGAAGAAATGTTGATAGCCCTTTCATTCTATTGTATGCCTTTCCCATCGACCTGAAGTAGTCTGCCCGCTTCTTCCCTCAGGTCCCAATGCCCAAAAATATCTATATCCGCCTGGCTGATGACGCGGCACTGAACTAGTGCAGTTCGTAATCGTGGCTATGCCGATCCCAAAAACCAGTTATTTATAACAAACAAAAGTCCTCCAATGTATGTTGGCGACGTTGCGATCGTGGGATGGAAAGATTGTAGAAGTCTGGCAGAAAAATAATCTATACTTGACTGGAAGATTTAGAAGGCGAATTAGTTCTTCACGGGGTGTCTCCTGGGCGCTGGCATCAAATAAACAGAAAGCTCTCCGTATCCATTTCCTCCCAAGGGAAACAGCAATGAAAGATGCGAGTGGTGGTTGTGTTTGCTGCCACAAGGCTCAGAAGTTGTTGTTTCCAACGCAGGATTTCGCGAAAGGCTGAAAGTAACACCAGGACACAGTCGAGGTGGGAGTGGGTAGAAACGAATAGATATTGGAACAGACAAATGAAACGCTCTGTCAACTCAAGCCAAGACAAAGTGAAAAGAGGGAAAAGAGGAGATGAATACCCTCTTGCCCAGCCTGCCGCGGTGTTGTGTCGGCCATGGCATGTCATGGCACGAATTGAGGAGCGGACTTTGGACGCTTGGCTTTGCCTTTGGTGCAGGGGAGGCCTTAGGATGGTGGACGGCTTGAGGCTTCTCGTCAATTTACGTGACGCGGCCGCGGGCCTGGCCGCCTGAACTGAGCCTTCTGCACAAATAATCCAATCACTCATACTCGTATTATTCGGTAGCGTACCGAAAGAGCGTGAGAGAGTTGAGTGCGTACTTTATGCGAGGCCGTTTGTACGTCAAGCTTAGGCCCAAGCCTTGCCTCTCGAGTCTCGATGGTACTTGGTACCTCCGTACTCGATGACACAACAACCCGCTGATCTGATGGCTGATGCGTGCCAGCCAATAATCTGGTGTGTGTGCTCCGTACGTCCTCTGCCTGCGCTCCCAGTAGTGAGTGCGTGTGGACGTGTGCCGATGCGTGTGCCTGTCCTGTGCCTGTGCCTCGCACATCGAAATTCAATCTGCTCATTTGCCGTATGCCGTATGCCGTATGCCCTGATGAAGCCCAAGACTTGGGGAGAGAAGGTGGCGCTCGTCCCTTCTCGACGCAGATCAGACGTTCAAAGGCTCAAAGGTTGGAGGGGGAGCGGGAGTTGGAGGCTGAAGCATTGCCATCCAGGGGTCTCGGTCTTGGAGTGGTGGCACTGGTGGGAGAGACCTGGGAGCACGAGATGTGAAACTGGTCGAGAAAACTGACACAGACATTCGGAACCTGAGAACCATATTGCTTCGCACTGGAACTGCGTCACCACATAAAGACCTGGAGCAAACGGGGAGGAGAAGAACCTGGACAGAACTCTGGTCTTTGGCTGGTCGTTGGCGAATCGCATAGCAGCATGCTCGTCCAATAGTGGCTGATGTTGGGGAGAAATTGGCAATTGGACACTGGGCGCCCCGTTTGGGAAGGAACAAGACTTGAGGGGAGCGGGAACCGAGATCGCAACTTCTCGGGCCGGTCGCAAATATAGAAACCCACGGAGGGGAGCACTTCCGAGAAAGATCCATCACAGGCGATTTTCCGACAAACCCCGTGATCAGAGGTTATGAATAAACTCATGGCATCTCCGTCCAGCTGGACACGGCATTGACCATTCCCAAATACAGTGGGGGAAGAAGTGATTTGCTTAGAAAATGTCCAGAAAATGAAGCTCCTCTCAGCCTCTTTCCAAAAGGAGAACAACAACAACAAACAAGCCGAAGAAAAGGAGGCGAAGAAGAATACGAAGCAGGGAAAGACTTGGAAGGCATTCAAAGCACTGATAAATACGAGTACGGTACATGTAAACCACCATCTCCTCTGCCGACTTGGAAGTCTGGGATGCACGATAACCGCTTCAAACAAAGGTGCAAATGGAAGTCTTTGGCTTCTGACACCCGTGATGAAGTCGGTTTACCGCCATATTGCCTCGAAGTAATGTGACACCGCAAACGCTCTTGACTCAATATTGGCAATCATGGTTTCTTGAGATTCTTGTGTATCCTTGGAGATCCTTAGCAGAACTACTGCCATGTACCGTAATAATTTTACCAGCTATTCCTCCGACTTTTTTCCATCTCCGCAAAGCTGCCAATGAAACAAAAAGAAACAGCTTCAACTTCTGCCGGTAAAACTTTGAGATTCTGAAGAGTTGAGGTCAAGCGAATTCTTGTTTGCGAATAGTTTGGTTGGAAACGTAGCCGAGCTGTGAGGTTTCATTTCACAATTCGGCAATTATCAAGTTGTGCAACAGACATGGACGTCGAGAATTGGTACAGTATGTGTAGGGAATCAGCGCAATTGATTCTCTGTCCAGCTACTTACGGTCACTTTGTTATTCCCTTAACATTCCTTTGCAGGCGTCACGTGTGCTCAAGGCACGTGGTATAAAACATTCCAGGTAAATGGGAAGTTTTTCGGACTCGTTTATCTGTATTTGGAAGGTAGACCTCGTCCAATCACAGGGCTACTACCAGCCACAACCACGAAAACCAACCACAAATAAAAGTCACAATACACCACATTTGAATAACAGTGTAGAGCCTCTTAATGAGTCCCTAGGTAGAACCCTTCAAGCCATCCTCAGGTCAAGAAAGCCAGGGCTTGAGTTATGGTAGTAATTAGGATAAGAGTTAAGATTAGCAGAACATTTCACAAAATCCACCGCATTATGGCTGTGCGTGCAGTGTTTAGCGAGATCTACCGAGTATCCCCCAAACAATGAATTCATCTTATTCCTTTCCATCTTCTTCTTTCATACCTTCTTCTTCGCATTCTGAATCCCGAAGGTAATTGGGTACTAGAGGTATAAATGTTTTACGTTTCCAAAAAGCCAATTCTCACTCATAGTCACTTGCATGTCTCGTAAAAGAATAGTCCACAATTTGAATTTTGGTGGTACTGGAACCGTGTAAATGTCACTTCAAAACGACCAAGCCAAGATAGAATAAGCTGACGCCCTTCAAACCCCACGAGCATATTAACCAGTACAATCAATCATCTTCATGCTCCACCTCCACTCTCTCCGCCTCCACCTCCACGAAGCAACCATGGAACAAGTCCTGTGCAATAATAACCTCTATCAGACCCGTATGGATTGTGATACGCTAACATTCTAACGATATCGTCGTGTTTTGTGAGTTCATTCCTAGGATGTTGGTAATTAATATTCTCGGTTTCTGGATTGGGGAAGTAGAGGTGATATTATGTCACATACTGTTTTCCGAATCTAACCGGCCTTGGACCAAATCCCTCTTGTGTTGTTGCTATACTTGGGACTTCTTACTGCAACACATTGTTTTAGTTTAGTTTTTTTTTTTGTTAATTTGGGAGACGATTCCACTTTCGAATCTCTCTCTATTCTTGTTTTTTCCCTTTCTCTGCCTATCTCTTTCTTTGACAATTGGCTGAAGTTTCTTGGGGAACTATTGTAATGCGAAATATTGCTGAATTGTTTTTCAGTAGACTTCATTCGTAAGAACTTTGGTATTAGGAAGCCAGAGGTAGATAGGATGATATAACCGGAGTTTTATACACTTCGTCTTAGCAGTACATTACTTATTTGGTTTGTGATACTTGTTTATACCACTTTGTCATTTGCGGCATTTGTGGAACGCTAGGTTATTTCTTTACCTGTAAAGCACTAGATTCTTGTAAAGCAAAGTTATGTAGGATATCCAATGGACCAATAGACAATATGAGTACTATCATCTTATCGATTTGTAATTCTTGCAGACAGAGAGAAATTTCTTGGAATCACAAATTCTGGCCAGAAATTTAGTGTTAATATGGTAAATATTATTCTCCAAGCATGGAACTAACCACTGTACCAGTTGTTATACGATTATAGAAACTTTTGGTCATTCTTAGCTAGGATTCTGTATTTGAACCAATCTTCTTGATCTCTGTATAAGTCTATAGTTTTAACTCTTCTAGTAAAAAGAAATATCTATCTGCTAAGATAAATATCTGTGCTGTATGAACAAGTGTTTAGTTTAATTTGAAACAAGTTTCTGCCTAAAGACTTGATTATTAGGCAAATATTGTTCAAGGAAAATTGTGTCTTGTGAGCAACGAAGAAATTAATTAAGACCTTTCGGATAATCGTTCTGCCCTGGTCACTCTACTAGACTTTATAGCGTCAGTAATTTAGTAGAAAAATCAAGGCGGTGTTTCGGTTAGACACATATTAAAATGCTACATGAAGCTAAAGCACATGGTCAAAAGGTGCTAGTCATAATTACTATCGAAAAATAGTTAAGATACTTAGAGAATAGATTATTTACAATGTATAGGGCTACTCGAGTATCTCATAAATCAACTCTCAAACAAGGAAAAACTACTGAAATTGGTTCAAGTACTACGGTGTCTTGGATAGTACCAGAAATTTAACAAATTTACAGTCTGTCTTGATGTCTCCCATCACCATATTGAATTCAGACCCCGTTCGAGCTTGGGTTGGACCCAGTCATCACATCCACTTCCAGTCTTCTCCCTGTTTCAATCCATCTGGTGCATGGGCCCATTGTCGCTAAAGTTCACATTATGAACACTCACGAGTAATTGACTTTCTCTTGCCAGCATCTTTTCATCCTCTCTTCTACACTGAGGGGTTGATCTTCAAAAGCGGGTCGAGGAAATTCCTTCAAAATTCGCATTCCGCATTCCTCACGTCCACTAGACAAAATTAGCTTTGAGGTCTAGATTATCCGGTCATGCAAGACTTACATAAAGGTGCCCTTATCTCCCCAGATCTCTGAGCCCCAGAAGACATATCCAGCTCGTCGAAGGCCTTCTCTCCAAGGCTCAGAAGTAGTAGAAGACACATACAATTCTCGGCAATACCCACCATCAGCCCATATGTAGCCCTTGTTGGCAGACATACTGTCATTGCCTGACAAGCCATCAGAAACTGGTATATGATCTTTGTCGCATTTCGCGTCTTTCCTAAGCCTTTCGCTTCCAAACAGCACAGGTTTATTTCCTGGATCATCTTCTAGGGCCTCCTTCAGAAACTCCCTTTCGCCCGCATCTCCTACTTTCTCCACCAAGTCCTTCAGAAGTCCCTTTTTCGATTGAAGTATGGCACGCAAATCCTTAATTGGCAACGTTACAGAGGATGCCTGCATCCTTCGGAAATAGCGCCGCTTCCAGTCTTCCGAAAAGAAATACATTTTACCCTCAAGCTTCCATAGATCTAGGTCTGTAGAAAGTCGGCTGAACTCATGGTCTTCCGATTCCTGCCACTTCAACAAAATCTTGTCTGTCACGAAATCAAAGACACAACTCAATTCTTCGACTTCCCAAGCAGGGAATTGACAAAGAAACCATGCGCATGGATCCAAACCAACCCAGTTTTCGGTGGAAGGGGCGAAGACGTTGCCGAAAATTATGAAACGGTAGATGGCCCGGAATATTCGTTGTTTTTCGACGAGTGAGATATCCTCAAGCGTATACGAAACCTTCGGACCCAGAGGCTCATCGCCGCCTCTAAAACTTCGAATGAAAACATCCAAAGTCTCTCCCACGCAGAGGTTTGCGATGAACATCACGTCCTTATGTGTCTGCCAGAGCTGCAACATATTCTCTTTTGGTGGCAGATAGTCGGCGCCCAGATAGTCTGTCTTATCAAAGTGGTGGCGGTCTTTCCATTCATTCCATATCTCCTTCTCATGCTCATCAAGATAGCCTTCTACTCCCCACCGCATCATGATCTTGTATTCGGGAAGGTACCAATTTTCCATCCAACTCAAGACATCGCCTTGCCAAGGACCACGAATAGGTATTTCTACTACCTCTCCATCCACACTTTCAAACATCATTAATTCTGACGAGTCAAGAGCTGCCAAAGCTTCAGGCAGAAGAATCGTCCCAATATCACGAGCGATGACAAATTGGAGGACGTGCTCGCGATATTTGCGGAAGATCCTATGGGCATGAGGTGAAGCTCGTATAAGAGCCCATAGACTGCTCATATCAGGAATATTCTCAAAAATGAGAGCTCCCACCTCGATCGGTGTTGTTTCAAGCGAGGACTGCTTCATTTTTGCCATTCAAAGAAAGATGATCATTAAACCACTAATAGTTTGGGCATTTGGCAGGGTACATATAGTTCGACCGAACGATGGTAGTGTTGCAACCAACAGAAGGATCTGGCACAGCCACACAGCTGGACAGAAAGATTACCAGGTAGCCAATCAAAAAATTAACCTTGCAACACAGCACATTAATTTCATGAACCCAACTAATCTAAAAACGTTTAAACTCAACTCCGTTCTTTTTCATTGCACCAACGTTAGGACTAGTCTAGTAGATGTGAAGATTAAATTTTGACGCATGACAACTATCGAGTTCTGAAGAAGTTTCTATAATTTAAAGAGTGTTGTTAAGTGGAACATGCGTCTAATGTGGCAGGAATAGAGCTTTTAATCTTCCGATTCGCCTCCTCAATAGCTGCTATTTGAATATAGTGCTCCTTTGGTATTGGTTCGAGCTTGTACGCATCACAAACTCTTGTTATGACTTCTTCTACATTGGGAATCTTCGTCTTCCAACGCTTGGCTGTTTCGATATTATCGAAAACTAACCATTCTGTTGACGCAGCGGGCTTTGGAATAGGAATAATTCCACTTTTTTTGACTGCAATCAAATTTCCCTTCTCTTCCGGCGTCAATTGCAATTGCTGAAACTCTGGAGTCGCCAGAAGTCTTTGAGCTAGATTACTGGGCTGATTGACTGGTCCCGTCCTCTCCTTTGTTTTCCCGTCAACTCAGGAATTTTTCGGTGTCTTGGTCTCTGAGATTGCGAACCGTGGAACTGACAGATTCTGCTATATCAAAAAGTGCGCTTTGTTGTGCTGAAAGACTCGGGGTCTAAGTGAGAAGATGCATACGAGATGCTGAAATGGCATCGGCCATTTTCGCGAAGGTGTGTTCGTAGCGAGATGCTCCAGCAGCCATTTTTCCAATTTCCATCCATCTATCCCAACTCAATGCAACAACCAATTGCTGTAATGAATGCGGTTTTTGGGACCAGATCTTGGCAAAGTTCTGACCATCTTGGTCTGGCGACAGTCCTTCTCGGAATATCTCCTTGTTATCATTCGTGAAGTAAAACTGTCCAAGATTTGCCTTGTACCAGTTGCTTTTCGGCAGGTAGAATTTATTCCTGGCTGAAAGAGAACTTTTTTTTGTTTTACTATCAGTTTCGTCATAAGGAGGTGGATCTCCGACAAGAATTGGCGGTTTACCAGCACCTAGCATCTCCTGCTGGCCCCCTTTGGTTGCAACCCAAACGTGCCTCAACATCTGTTTTGACACAAAATCGTTAGTCTTTGGTCCTTAAAGCTGCAGTCGTTTCTCTGTGCGGAAATAGTAAAAAGAAATTAAATTGGAGAAACTTTACAAGTAGGCACCAAAAAATCGGAAACATTCCCTTCTTCACAGAAAAATGTGATTCTGATAGCTTACCTCGAGAAAAGTGCACCTACCACCTGGACGACTGCCTTTACAATCTGGTGCAATGGTGAACTCGCCAGGTTTGTAGAATTCCTCGGCAATATATGCATTGTAAAGAAGCATTCTGTCTGAATTTTAGTGACTTTTGTATGAATTTACCGAAGGTCTAAGTTAGGAAATACCTCTCATAAGCCCCACGATCTCCCGTCCCAACAACATACACTAGCAAACAAGAAAAAGCAAAAACAATTGAAACTTTCATCATGGGAAAGAGGAGGTAGATGGAGCTAATGATAGTGAGGATTAGTAAAGAGATTGATCTAATGAAACGAGTGAAATTTAGTGAGCGAATGTAGAATGAGAAGACACTTCCATAGGCATCATAATGTAGACAGAGGGGAATGCACTTATAGTATATCATTTTCCCGAGAATTTGAAAAGTCACCACGTCAATTTCTCTCTTTTTCAATCCGACAATCCTACACAGCGAAGCTGATAGCACTATGCATGGCCCGAATCTTGCCATTTCTATAAACTACACGCGATGAGTCCGTACATAGCCCTAAAGGAATGCGATAAATAATACTATTATGAGGGAAGTTTCTCATGTTGGAGGCAAGGTACATGTTTTGAAACCTTCTTAATTTTGGCTCTCTTCGTATACTTGACGAAAGGATGCTGAAGCATGGATTGAAGCGTGTTTGTCTTCTCGCAGAAAGCCACCAACATGAAGGATCTGTTCTGCGTAAACTCAGCAGGTTGGTGGCTGCCACAGACGAACCAGGAGCTTGGTTCGGTTTTATTTCTGGTGCAGAGCGGGCTACTTTGGTATTCTAAACTAGAGAAGTCGCTTTATCTGGAGAGAATATGGACCAAGTCTCTTCCTAGGGCATGGTGATCCCTGGTCAAATCTGGGTATCTGAGAATATAGGACTACTTATTGTGTGTAGGCACTATGAAAATATAAGTCCCATGACATTAATGCTACCATCTTTACTTCTCAGCGCTCGCCAAGCAATAGAAAAGTGATGGTGCTCGAAATATCTTTAATTGAGGTCGATACTTGCTTTGCTTGAACTGAGGTACACAAGTCTCCACCCCTAGTGATGTAAGTTGATATCACGTGCAACCAAACCTGGAATTCTTCGACAGATCTGTCAGAGGCTGAGTGAGACTTTGGCAGGAATCCTACCAACCAACACTAGCCCTTTCTTCAAATCCTACCAACAACACAACAATCCCTTCATCTCCTCGACGGTAGAAAAGACGAGCCCGCTTGCAACCAATGATACTCATGTCGTTTCCATACTTCGAATTCTTGTAGGGGCCAGCCCCTACGGATAAAAGGATGGCCATATGCATGTGCTTGCCTATAACAGCATCTACTAACAATTTAATCATATATTAGATTGCTACTGGTTCAACTATACGTAAATTCCAACATAACGGCTGAGGCCTGTTATTCTCACTCCATATGCTAGAAGTGGCGAAGCTTTGATGTAACCCCCTTCAAAAATGCCGTTGGTGCTTCCATGTTTCGAAATCAAACCCCCTATTGATGCCCGGGAAAGATGCTAGATCTTTTTTCATCTTGGGGGCCCAGATAAGTATCATCAAGCTCTCGTCTTCCTTGCCTTTTCTCTGGTAGTGGGCATATTTAGAGTCCTTTACTTATCAGTTCAATATTAACACACTCATTATCTGTGAAAGTCTATTCAGAAAACAAATTCCTCGCTATAATGATGTCTTATGGTGGTTCCAAGAACCTTACACTTTTTATACTAGCCACTCTTTCTACAAAAATCCAGGCCGACGACATGCTCTATTCTGCTTTGGACGTATGTCCTGCCAGCTGTACTGGAATCCCCGAGAGCTGGACCGTTTACAATGAAGTTGGCCATCTCACAGCTTGCGACCAACCCATGCTTTTCGATTTTGCAGTTTATAACCCCCTCGATAATCCTCTGACGCATAAAAAGATACGTGCATGTAAAGCGAGGCTTTGATTTCTACGGATATTTCTCAAAAACCAAACACCGAAAGTCCATCATCAAATGTGAGGGATAATGAGAATCCGCTGTTAGCTACTTCAACTGGTTTTTCTGCAACCGAAAAAGAGGAAGTGGTGGATTTCATTACGACAGACACAAGACAGTCATCGGCTGCTGATCTGCTGGTGATACTTCAGGTTGTGCAGAAGTATTTTCAAGACGAGAAAGCTTGTGATTCGAAGCTTATATTCGGTTACTTTCGAGGTGCTATTGTTGGAATTTACACAGGACCAAACATCGACAATCACGCAACAACCCCGTCTATAATTTCAAATGTAATTGATCAGGTAACTTGCCCTCCAGATCTCGAAATCCGTGAGCTTCCGTCTAACTCAAGGTATTCCACAGGTTCAACAAAACAGATCCACAGATATGGTACTACAGCTTTGCGGTTTAGAGCGTACCTCAGAAAATACACTTGGTGTGATTACGGACACAAAAGGGCGTCTTGAAGGGGTTTTTTCTCTGCAAAAAGCTGTCCGTAGTTGGAGCGACGGAAAGTGTCACAAATTCACAGGCACTACCACCAATCTGAGCAAAATTAGCATCTGGGAAAGCAAACTCACGACACATCAAAGCTCTAATCATCTCACTGGTCGTCGTTTGAATCAGTTAAACCCTCGAACTGATTGCCCAATCGTTACTGTGGCATCAGGAGACGGCTGTGGCTCACTAGCCACCAAGGTATCTTGACCTCTTCCTCCTTCGTGGTTCACTTCGTGGATTTATTTAATTTGGAACAGTAAAAGCTGATTTTTGTCCTTGCCTATAGTGTTCCATATCACCGAGCGATTTTACAAAGTACAATCCGGACCCTAAATTCTGCGCTATGCTACAACCTGGGCAGAGAGTATGCTGCGGAGCTGGGACATTGCCAGATACAAGGCCCAAAAAGAACAGCAATGGTACATGCGCAGCTTATACCGTGGTGCCCGATGACAACTGCTCCAAGCTTGGCGCAGCTAACGGCCTAACAAACATTCAAATAGAGAATTTCAATAACGGTACGACGTGGGGATGGAGTGGATGTAGTAATATTATGGTCGGAACCAAGATCTGCCTCAGTGAGGGAAATCCCCCAATGCCAGCACCGGTTTTCAATGCCGTATGCGGACCCACGAAGCCTGGTACATTACCCCTAACAGGAACACAGAAGTTATCAGACCTTAGTCCATGCCCATTGAACATATGCTGTAACGTTTGGGGACAATGTGGGATTAGTAAGTCTGCTCAAAATTCAATATCCTTAGCCTTTAGCTTTCATTCCCGCCTTTGACTCCAGAACTTCAAAATGCAGATTGATTGTGGATGTTACTAACTTGGCCATTCTTTAAGATCCTGAATTTTGCACAGAGGTTAGAGAGCCATCCAATAACCCTGGTACCTCACCACCGGGCACAAATGGTTGTGTAGGAAATTGCGGGTTAAATATTACCAATAACGAAAAGGGTCCTGAATATCCCATGTCCATCGGTTATTACGAAGCATGGAACTTTGATCGACCATGCCTCTACATGGAAGCCAAGGATCTTGATATCAAACCATACACCCATTTACATTGGGCATTCGGCACAGTAAATCCAGATTTCACGTCACTGTCAACGACACTAACAAGCAATTTACCGACTTTACATTACTACTAAACGTCAAGAAGATCATCTCTTTTGGAGGATGGGGCTTTTCGACGGAGCCTGCTACATATGACCTCCTACGACAGGCCATGAAACCCGCAAATGCCAACAAATTCGCAATAAAAATTGTTTCCTTCTGCATCGAACATATACTCGATGGGGTTGACTTTGACTGGGAATATCCTGGGGTAGTTACTCTGTTCTTTTCGAACCACCGAAAATGCTAACGATCGCTAGGCTCCAGATATACCTGGTATTCCTCCCGGAAAAGATGATGACACTACAAACTACCTCGCTTTCCTTAAACGATTGAGGTATCTATTACCAACCCATATGACAATCTCGATTGCTGCCCCGGCCTCATATTGGTACCTGAAAGCATTCCCCATAGCAGAAATGGCAAAGGTGGTTGATTATATCGTCTACATGACCTACGATTTGCATGGCCAGTGGGATTACAATAGTACTTGGGCCAACCCTGGATGTCCAATGGGCAACTGTTTGCGCAGTCACGGTAACCACATCTTCCACAAGCGTCCATTTTCTTTGCTAACTAAAATTTAGTGAACTTGACGGAGACGATGTACTCTCTTTCGATGAGTAAGTCGAAAGTGTATTGGGCTCAAAAGTTTATTGAAGCTAATCTTACAACCCAAATAGTCACAAAAGCTGGGGTTCCATCAAACAAGATCGCCGTCGGAGTTTCTAGCTATGGACGCTCCTTCAAGATGACAGACCCCGCTTGTACTGGTCCAGAATGTACCTTTAAAGGCCCAGAAACCAAAGCTGAACCAGGACAATGTACCCAAACTTCTGGAATCATAGCAGACGCTGAAATAGCACAGTGAGTTGGCCCATCAGTATAATAGTGACACCCCCAAAAATTATAGCCACTATTTCAACCTTCTCAATGAATTTAAAACCCCTGCTCGACAAACACTGACTGAAGATGATTTTCTTCAAAATAGGATCAAGAACATTTTTCCAAATACTACCACACGTTATGATGACGTTTCAGGGTCAGAAATATTGATATATGGAAGTAAGAATCCTTTACTAGATTGTCTGTACTAAAGCTTACACTAACCAATTTACCTTATTAGCAACTGAGTGGGTTGCTTACCTATCCGACAACAGTAAAAGCTTTCGCAAAGACACTTATAAAAGGCTGAACTTTGCTGGTAGTGTTGATTGGGCTTTAGACCTTCAGGCCCCCGTAGAGCTGGATCTTATGGGCTTAGAGAGTTATGTTTCCGAAGACAACAGTACTTACATAGAACAACTATCTGGTGACGCCCAACCGCTTCCGGTATGCTCAAGCAGCTATACAACATTTGAACAGCTTGAAAAGGACGCAGATACCATGCCTGATAACTGCCGAGCGTTATATGCACTTCAATCACTAGATTCTCTACTTACAGAAGCCCTTGCGAATTACTCAGACATTATGGCAAAATGGTATGATGATAAGTTCAATGCTTACGCTGGTGCCGTAGTCAACGTAAGTCAAGACCTCCACCGCTTCATTTTCAGCTTTTGAGGCTTTTATAGCCTTTTATGCATATTATTCAAACGAATGAATTTGCGCTGACACCCCTTCCTATTTAGAGCGCCAGTAAAAATGTCGTGGATTTTTATACTGGAAATGGTAATAAATACTTCACGTGCGTCGTCGTCGAAATGGAACAATGCTGCTCTGATTGTCACAAGTATAATCCAAAGCCCAACGACCCGCATTGCCGATACTGCCATAATGACTCATGCAAGAAAAAAAGAGAAGATGTGTTTTCAATTGGTCTTGGTTCAGAGGAATCCGAAATCGTGGAGACCAGTCTTGTAATCCGGGAAGGGGTAAGTATAGCTACCCCTGCTGGGAGGCCAAAATCCAACTACAAAATGGTCAATCACACCGAGCCTTGCCCACCAGATTACTCATTACGTTCGTCTTCGGGGCCGGCTTATAAAGACACGGTGTACTGGTCCTTGAGAGAGGATAAAGTAAGTGTATTCTGGGCTGACCTTCTTGAAGCTACGGGCATCACACCTGAAAAGTAAGTCCTTGTCTGATCTAAACTGAATATCAAGCACCTGCAATAACACTACATAAAGACTTACAGTTTCCATAGTATTGCTTTCAAGAACATACAGAATTACCCCTGTGATGGTTTTCCCAAAGAAGAATGCATCTACCATGGACAATGGGCGATGAATGTTCCAGCTCCTCAAGGGTACGATAAGAGCGATATCTCAAACCCGAAAGACCTCATCAGCAAGGCTTTGGAGAATTCCAAAAATCTCGGCCCTCAAATCAAAGATCTGCTTTTTACCATTCGAGTTGATGCTTATATGGGAGATCCCTTCGACGCAGTCGATGCACTGGGTACACCCATTACAATGATAGCAGATGCTGTGGCGAACATGGCGACCGTTGCTGATATCGAGAAGGGTATAGAGGATGCTGAGGCGAAGGCCAAACGAGAGAAGATTATCTTCGGCTTTCTTACTGCCATATTAATTTTTGTGCCTGTAGCTGGGGAGGCGATGAGTGCGGTTGCTGGATTGGCGACCATTGGAAGGATTGTCGCGCTCCTGGGCGTTGCTGGCAATGCGGCGTTTGATTCTTACACTATTGTGAAAGATCCCAAGAATGCTCCTCTTGCTATTTTCGGCTTGATCCTCGCGCCTTTGGGGCTTACTGATGCAATTGCTCTTGCGAAAGCGGCACGTATTGCCAGAAATATGGACGCGAAGGATGCTATTAAGCTTGGAACAAACATTGGAAAAAGGCTCGCCGTTCTGCAAAGGGTTACCAAGATTTGCAAGAGATAGCAAAGAGTGACATTTCGCAGCTGACGCGTAATCGTCCTCGCTCAGTATACTTTGCCAGTAAGGCTTTAGTAAATAATATATTGGAACTTGGCAGTCTGGCAGACGTATTAACAAAATTCAAGACTCTTGACTCAAATACTACTATACCGCAAAGTGTGCTTACAAGTGCATTGATCCGGTTCCCTCGGTTAAATTCAAACCCTTCTTAGCATTTTAACTCGACTTTGTGCATAATAATTGTTCTATATTCTGCCACTATTGATTATTTATTACATCCAAATCCAGAAGATTGTTATATGGGTCAATAGGACGATAACTGCCATAAATGTCAGCATAGTTGCAAATACCACATTCACAAACCAGGCACACCTATCCCATCTATTCCCGAACTGCCTGCTGCCTGCTATTCTCTACACAAGCTGAGGTATCAAAAGCACATCATCAATCTAAAAAGTCACTCGTGCATATCCCAGAGTCGTCTAAATCACTGTTATTATTCCGAAAGTGTTCACTTCCGATACACGTGACATTCTGCACTCGCAGGGTCTAGATAGTAAGGTATGTTGAGTCTTAATTATAAGGAGTGTTCATAACGAGCCTGACCATACTCATAACGTGAATCGCTGTGTCTTAGCTACGTTTGCTTAGGTGGGGGTTGGCTCAGATGCACGTGCAACCGAGTTCACGGAGGCGTAACCCTACTTTTTATAAAACTCGAGTGATTTTAACAAGTCCGAAGCGAATGTGCACTTGCACATTCACTTAAGTGTACACTCTAGTAAAATACTGTTTGGCTCAAATAGGGAACTTCTATAACCGATTTTTATAAATAACAGTTTCTACTCCTCTAGAATATATATAAGGTCTTTATTGGGGGGGTATCTTGGGGGTATACATAGGGGGTCTATAAGGGGGGCAGGGCCTATATACTTATACATAAAGTAGTAGGTAGTATTAATATAAAGTGCACTTGTACTAAGCGAGTTCAGAGAGTGTGCATGTCAGATCAGAATTTTCGCGCATCGCTAGGTTTGTATGGTACACTTGAGTTAAGGCCAGATTTTACATTCGGACGAGTACCTTTATTTTGTATCTAGTTGCGAGCTAAACGTTCCTATACTTGGATTGTGCACTTGGAGTGTGCACTCATATTTTGTATGGTGCACCCCGGTGTAAGGCCCGAGCCAAACACGCCCTTAATTCATTGTCTCAGAAGTAACTACTGGAAGATTCGGCGATGTTGGTTTCGTATCCATTTTACATTTTGTATACTTTTTTATATTCGAGACTCGTTGAATAATACATATAACTTATAGTGGATTGAGTTTGTCTTTATATATAACTCGTAGATTTATAATTGATGAGTGAAATAAGAACTATGTGAGCCATGTTTCTCCAACCTGATTCCAGGCTGTAAATAGTGGCTTTGGCTAATCCCAACTTGTGGCCACCAGTGGCGAGTCATGTTAAAAAATTGTAGTGTCACTACTGGTACAGTATAAATCCCTCAATCTCACTTCAGCACGTATACAGTACCCACGCTGACCAAATATAAGTCTACGATATGACATTACAGTCAACTGGTTCCCAAAACAGAAAAAAGAAAAGGAAGGGACGTCGGCCGCGTAACCTCGTGCCTCGTACTCCAATTCGCTGATCCCACACTAAGAAACCCATGCACTTTTGCACCCCGAAGCCCGGGTTGATCTAATCTACAGTAGTACAAGTAAGCTACTTTAACCTTACTGTACCCAAATTCCCAATAACCCCACAAAGCTTGGCTTCCCGTACCCAGGCCCTGGTGATATTTCGTCATCCGTTGCAGCTACATACCTAGCCCTCTGAACACTAGTGACGGAAGCACACTTGCTTGTCAAGCAGTCTTACAACAACAAGAAATATCTCCCTTATTTCCACCAGTGTCAGGATTGACCGACGCATTTCGGTGCAACAAAGGAGCACTAAGCAGCATGAATTCATAACTCCACTTTCCCGATTATTGCACGAAGATAGACAGGACCCACGAGATGGATAGATCTCTCATTGCTGTGCCGCAAATCCTGACTCTTGCTGCGCCCTGTACTTGGGAAGTCGACCGAAATCATCCCCTAAATCTCGAGTTTCGAAAATCAAAAGAACGAGCTATATAATTCAGTAGTTCCGCCCTCGATTTTCACAAAGGACATCCTTCATTCACTTCGAAAAGAATCATGTCTTCCTCCCTCTCGACATTCGTTGCTTTAGCGGGCATTTTATTCTCCGGCCACGCATATGCAGCCTCAAGTGCAGGATGTGGTAAAGATCTCCCCACGCACATCACAGCAGGGGGACAGTCCCACGAGGTAAATTTTACGACTGTGTCTGGTGGAAGTCCTGGAATGACGAGACAATACTGGATTCATGTTCCATCAAACTACAACAAGGACAAACCCGCCCCTCTGATTTTCTCATTCCATGGAAATGGGGGAACCGCAACAAATCAAGAGGACCTGAGTCAATTCTCCAACGAATCGTGGAATCCGAATGCTATTGCGGTTTATCCACTGGGAGTGGGTAAATCAGCAGGTCAGGTATTTCTCACTGTTTTTCTTCCATAATGTGGGCTTAATATTGATTTGCTTGTAGCATTCTTGGGAAGGTGCTCCGTACTCCGTGCCAGGTGTTGATGACGTTTCCTTTGTGGAAGACATGTATGTCCTATTTAAATTATCGGCTCTTGCTCAAATCGTGACTGACAAAATCCCAGGATCAACTCGTTCAATGCGGATTATTGCATTGACACCTCTCGTATCTATGCAGCAGGCAAATCCAATGGAGGCGGTTTCACAGGAACACTAGCCTGCTCCCGACTGTCCGCCAAAATTGCAGCGTTCGCTCCAGTTGCTGGCGCCTTCTACGTCCCTGGCTCAACTGACGACGACTGTGCACCGACAACCATCCCCTTGCCGTGTTCTACAGCAAGAAATCCAATTCCGATCATTGAATTCCACGGTCTTGCAGATACCACCATCGCGTACGCAGGTGGTCCCCGAAGCGGGCAGTGTCTGCCTTCAATTCCACATTGGATCCGAGAATGGAGCAAGCGTGAAGGCTTCGGTCTGACGAATCGCACGACCTCGCTGTTTGGAGGCAATGTCTTGAAGTATGAGTATGCTGAGGCGGCAGGGATTTTGGGAGAAATTACACACTATCGTATAAGTGGCTTGGGCCATGATTGGCCGAGTGTTGGTCCAAATCCTGATAGTAGCACAGGAACTTACTTGGATGCAACGCCGTTGATTATGGACTTTTTCAATAGTCATCCTTTGCCAAATTAGCTGCAGGTTTACCGACCTGATGAATATGAAGGCACATAATCCTCTGATAATGGAATAGTAAAGAGTCAAGCAACGGGATTGAGGTACGGAACGGACATGGGCGGATCGGGCACGGCATTACTAAACCTTTAATGACAAATAATTACATAGGTGCTTATAGAACTCCTACTCTTACTATCGTATCCTTACTGTTATATCCTTATAATTACATTATAGAAGACAATAATAGCTCACGATCGGAAATAAACGTGTTGAGGACATAGGACGTAGATATAGACGTCGTACCTTCGCTTAAGTAAGGTAGGAGGAGTCTTTCCTAAAGCGGCTAGGCTATTATGCTACTACTTCTACTCCTACTTAATTTTATAAGCCCTTACCTTTTCTTCTTCTCTTATATTTAACTATAATAGTAATACTAGCGATATATAAGGGGGGTTAGGAGAGGAGGGGGGTAAATAGTAGTATATAAGA
Organism: Hymenoscyphus occultus; assembly: GCA_900536445.1. Classification (NCBI taxonomy): domain Eukaryota; kingdom Fungi; phylum Ascomycota; class Leotiomycetes; order Helotiales; family Helotiaceae; genus Hymenoscyphus; species Hymenoscyphus occultus. Next base: position 15,200 of record UNPT01000167.1, on the reverse strand, counting down.
GCTAGTAAGAATCTAATAGTAAGTAAAATACCTAGTTACTACTCTATATATATAATATATATAATGTTATTATATTAAACCTCTAGTATAAATAAAATAGTTATATTATTATACCTAGGGTAATTAAAAATAAGTAGTAATAATAATTTTAGTTATACGACGCTTTTAGAACAATTTTATTCTAAGAGAGGTGTTTATAGAGTAACAACTACGTCTATTATAGGCGACAGTTAGCTCCTCTAATATAAAAATAAGTATAAGAGACTTGTTTATAATTAAAATTTTAGTAATTCCGTGCCCGATCAGCCCATCTCCTTTCCGTACTCAGGATACATCAAATCTGTATCAAAGTCGTGAAAATTCGATCCATTGAGCTAGCTCACGAATTAGCACTCAGATCAAGTGGGGGTCATCTGCTCATAACAATAAACTGTTTCCCAAGTTGACGTCTCGGCCCTTCAAGATTTGCTATGTCATCCCTGAACGCAAGGTAGAATTGATATGGCCTTCATTATACTTCTACCACAGCATCATCGTCGTCATCATCTTCATCCTCAGCAGCATCCTGACTTGCCCAACCACCACCAGAACTCGATCCAAAAGGTTTCGAAGACCCAAATGGTTTTGGAACTCCACTCGTTGTCCTCGTGAGGGCCTTCATTCCCTCATCAACCACCTCTCCCTCCTCATCTCTCATCAAGACTTGAACAAGTCTCTCGCATGCCTCCCTCATCCCATCATGATCTACCCTCAAATGCGTTTCCCTAAGAATGGGATATACCTTTATACTCCGCATTGTATCTCGACCCTCCCTCGTCGTTGTTAGGAGCATCAAAGTCTCAATATGTGTTTGAATAATATCAGGATCGGAATCGCGCATTTTGTCCGGAGGAAGAAGTTGTAAATCTGGGAGCATAGCCATAGTATCTTCCTCGTCGAATTCTTCATTTCCGGTAATTGGCAGGAGTAAGTAAGGCAAAATATTGATCTCATCTTCTGAGAGAAACGACGGATGTGCATCGATTTCAAAGGCCACATTTTTAATCGTACTGGCCACCCCTTTCCTCCTTATATCCGATTTGTGTTCTGTAAAAACGTTAATTTTCGTCAGAGGTACAACTTTGTCGTAATCTTGTGGCGTAAGGAAGTATTTTCGCCCCTCCTTATGCTTTGCTAAATCTGCGAAGAAGTATGCGAGGTAGTCGTAATCGGCATCTTTATTATATGTCCCATCAGCGCCTTTGACAAACAGATCTAATAGCTGGTCGATAGCTTTATTACTCGATTTCAGTTCCTCCGGGGATGGCTGTTCCTGCGTAAGGATGGACTTCAGATCATCCCATTTTGCCAGATTTGCTAGAAGCATCGCAATGAGATTCGCGTTTGGTTCCGTAGGGTTCTAGCAGAGTTGGAAGGTTAGCAAGCGCCCTCGAAATGGGGAGCTGGAGGACTGACATACTGTCACACGGGATAGTAATGTTGACATGAAATCCTTATCTGCGGCGAGGAACTCTAAGACCTCCCGGTCCGTCGAGAGGTTTATAAGCATCGTGATCGCATCTTTCGCGATTTGCTACAGGCAACATCAGTCCTTGTCTCCAAATGCTACCCAGGTTGTCGCACTTTATAATCTCGCACTAGTAACTTAAGATCCTTGACCGGCAGAAGCTGATTCGTTTTGAAGACTGCAGGTTGAGAAAGGGAGAAAGGGACGAGGTTTTCCACGGCTGAGGCGCAAATGAGTGTCTTTCTCTTGGTGGGGTAATTTGGGGACTCACCAAGCTGGCGGACCTGCGTGTTGCCATGCGATATGAAATCGACCAACTATTTGCATTGTAAGCTTTGCAGCTTAAGCATCTGACGGAGTGTAGTTACCTGTTCTAAATCGCTCGGCATTGTGAGATATTTGTTATGTCGCAGAATGGAGGAGAACATTATTTTGCGTCACCTCTTCAAGAATTTTGGAGGGGTGTTCGGGATTACGTCGGCACTAGCCCAGCAGTAGGCCCCTCGGGCCCCAGCCCCTCAATCTCAATCTCAAAGTCTTCCCAATAAGTACAACTTATATTAGAGAATTCAGAGTAGGCTTATGTATTATCGCTACCTAGTTTGACCATATTCTACCTAATCATTCGCCTCCTCCCTTCAATCAAACTAGATATATACATATAAGAACGAGATCACCAGATATCACCCAAGCGAAAAATGTCACAATGATTTAATCGCTTCAATCAAGATCCATTCAGTTCCCCCACTACTGTATGTATATTCCATCTATCTTTCTCCACAATTTGAGACGAAAATGCAACACGCCATATTATGCAGATGCTCAAACCACAACATCTCTCCTCCTGAGACTCGAGAATTCTACAGAAAGAGATTTCAATTATGAATCTCATAACTCCTCCTCAATGCAAGTGAATTCCACATATCTTCTTTTCGGGGGTATATAACATCGCGCCCACGTACCCACTTGGTATCTGGCTCAGCCAGTTCTCGGAAAAAGAGAAAAAGGGAAGAAAGCAAAACGAAGCAGAAATGAAAACAAAAGTACATGAACGCCAACAACACCAAAATACCCATCATGCCTCGTTTTTTTCGTGTAATGATCCATCCAGAGGCAATGTTCTTTTCTGCAAACCAAGGTTTCAATATCATGCAAACAAGTTTCGTTTGGCCAGGTGGAAAGTTCCGTTTCATGTCATCGTGTAGCAATGCAGACGTCTGGCAAAGCAAATAAATCATAACGCACTCGTTGCGAGATTTCTTTCAACACATTCCCTTCACACGTAAAATTCCATTCCGACATCACTCAGTTTTCATCCTCCTCCTCGACTGGCGCAGGAGTTCTCCTCTCAGTTCTTCGTTTCGGGCGTCTGTGTCTCGAGCTGCTGATGTTGCTTGCAGAATCATCAGGCGCAATCTCGCTCCTATCGTCTCCAGGATCCCAATCACTCTCACTCATGATTTCACTTCCACCTTCTTGCCACCCTGGCCTTTCATATCCCATGCCAAGACCCGGGGTTCCAAACCTCATAGGATCAATTTGGGACAAACGTCTGGATTGCAAAGACATAGCTATACCCGCCCCACGTTCTCTCAATGCTCGCCGAACAAATTCCGCTTTTCGATGTAAGCCCTCAAATGCGTCCTCTAGTGCTTCCATGCCTTGATAGATTTCCCGCTCTATTTCTCCGAGTACCGCGATCTCGGTTTCCTCATCATTCGAGACAGGATTCCTGGTTTGCGAGGGTGTAGGTCCTCGAGATGGGTAACCACTAGATGCCATTGGAGGAGAAAACGTTTGATTGCGCAAGGGGGAGAATGGGGTGTTGGTCCTTGAAGATCGCCCACCATTCAAAGGAGTCGGACCACGGGAAGGTGCTGGCGAAGGGTTTGCCGAGTCTGATCCTGACCATAAAAACCCATCAAATCGACCAGAAGTCAAAATTTCCCATTCCGAGGGATTGATGCTGGACATTGTTGCGAGAAGGTTATGAAGATCTGGGTTTCTCAAAAGAAAAATCGCTGCCTCCGGATCGCGCGGGGTAATAGGCAGTCGATAAAGCTTTTGCAGCGCTTGACCCGTCTTGATCATGAAATCCGAACGAGGTCTTCTCATTGGCGTTGGTGCGCGAGTAAGAGGCTGTAAGACACATGAGCCGGTAACCAAGGCGTTGAATGTTGGGCGATGGTGCTGGTCAAGATGAGTTAAAATGGCAAAGGATAGAGTCTCATCGTCGACTTCCTGTGGGGGTGCAGCTGCAGTCTCAGGGCAGCTTGATAGCCACTTGTTGACAGCCAACTTTGTCTTTTTTGATTGAGCAAGGTAATGCTCCCGATATTCATCTGCAACATCCGGATCTATCTTGATTGGTGATCCAGGTCTATCTGGGTTGCGGACTGCTAGGCTAGCCAAATCTTCACCCGCTTTGACACCGAGCGATGCAAAATCGAAAGCAGGCCAATTCGGAAGCTCCCGACGGCCGCTAACCCATTCTAGAACCTCACCCCAACCTAGTCCCCTAGAATCATCATGGTCGTCTGAACTCTCACACATGACACAAAAACATCCTTGAGAGGAAAGATCTCTGTTGAAAACGATCTCAAGTCTATCCAACAGCCTCCTAGCAACTGACTTATACCCAGTAGCAACAGCTATAGAACCATTCTTAGAAATCACAGTCTCATATTGATCCAAAGTTTGGTAAAATGGCCCAAATATCCGTTCAATCTCAGAAGGCATTGGATTAGATAGGCTGTACCGGGGATTTGCTGTTGTGGGAGTTGTGACCAGAGTCTTGGGTACGGGTCTTGGTAGACCGCCATGCTGGAGTAAATAATCGACATAAGGGATGCTGAGTGGGACGTTGGGGGGAGGAGGTGGTGGTAGAGGTTGTGGAGAGTATTCGCCACGAGATGAGTCGGGCGCATCGAAATGAATGAATGGAGATGGCGTTGATTTCAAATCAGGTGGAGGGAACTGAGGAGTCTGTGTTGGTGTTTGTGGAGAGGAGTCTTTAGCCGATCCAGGTGATGAACCTGTATCTAGGCCTGGTGGTCGCTGGCCCGAAACTTGCTGTGGTTCCCTTTTGGGTGCAACAGAAGTGGCATCTGTGATTGTAGAACCTTCTCCACCAGATTCGCTTCCAGAAACAAAGGTCGTATTTGTGGCAACATTGGAGTCGCCGAAGGGGTTGCGACCCTCGGGAATGACACGAGGAGATTTGATAGTACTAGCTTGTGAAGTGGCTTCTGAAGCCCTCGAAACTTTTGATCTGTCGTCGGTATACCGATCCTCCCTTGGGTCTTCCCTTATTCTTTCCTCCCTGGGTCTTTCCTCCTTCTTGGTAGTCCTGTTATACCAAGAACTTCGAGAACTCGGTCTGGGTTCATGTTCTTGCGCCTCCGGAACCTTCGTCATTCGGGATGATGTTGAAGTCCTTCTCTGCGGCTGGGGAGCTTGTTGTTTCGAGAATTCCGTATCTGGAGGACTCGGTGGTCTAGTATCTTTGGTTTGAGTTCGTGTTGCAGATTGTTCGGCAGATTTCGATGTTGGTTTTTCATCGACACCAAGATCAGTCTCAGTCGCTTCTGGTGTGTATGGGGCTGCTGGTTTCGCTTTAACATCTTCTCTGCTATTAACGGCCTCTCTGCTATGAGCTTTGTTGAAGCTTGGATATGCCAAACTGCTTCTTGAGTTGGAACCTGGCGCAGATGCGGTCCTCGCAAGTTCTGGTACCAGATCTGCCATGGACGATGATGGTTCTGACTTCTTTTCGGAATCCTTCTCTCTGCGACTGCGGTGCGGGGCTTTCACGAGCTCTCCAGTTTCCGGGTCAATCACCTTGGGCCTTGAGCTTCGAGATTTGTGTTTTCGGTTTGGGTCCCTCTCCTTCTCGCTTTTAGAGCGATGACGACGCTCACTAATTCGTTCCTCGTCTTGAACTTCGCCATCTCGTTCCTTATGTGCCATTGTTGGATGTGTGCAAGCTCAGCGATAGCCAGCGCTAAGGAACTTGCTCTAGGTGGACGAGTGCATGTAGCGGCTGAGGCGCACGATTGTCGTCACACTGGCACTGGCACTGGGGGGCGGCGGCGGGCAGAACAGCGGGAGCTAGGTAAAGTTTGCGTCGTGGAGCACGAGCCGAAAAGATGGGATGGCAGAAGGACAGAGCTGAGAAAGTTGGAAAGCAGGAGGACGGCAGGAATTGGGGCACGACGAACAAAAGAACGTGGTGGATTGGTACAAGTGCGTGGATGTAGTTGATTCGTAGAGATTGCACGAGCGACGTTGGATATGAATGGAGATGCCCTTCCGTGGGATAAAGGGTCGGCCAATCAGGGGTTGGCCAGTGGTTCCTGAAGTCTCGAGTTCACACCGCACGGCATTGCTCCGTGAACCGATCGTGTACACCGCACATTTGCGTACCACAACAAGAAGTGAATCAAACGGTGATGTGTCCGAGTACCGTACTGCTTTGGTAACTGCACTCGGACATTGGTGCCAGAAAGAGATTTATACTCTCGCGTGGGGAGGTGATGGGTGTGGAGACAGATATCGTCTATTTGTTTACTTGTTTGTATAGCCAGTGCGTAATGACGAGTATGTACCTTTTGGTACCAATACTGGGAGCATTCAGTTGAGATTAAATCAGATATCAAACTAGGAACTCTATTAGAGTTTCAGGGTCATCTGCCGATAAAAGACTCTCCTCACGTACTGTGTACACACATGTAATAAGTACACGATATTTCAGAGTGAATGGTACTTCCTTGTAGTACAAAGTTCAGCTGCGTCACTGCCCAACGAGCCAACGTCTCGGGAGAACGGGTTGTCTACCGGCGCCGAAAAGGGCGGGGCTGGGAATACGGCCGATCTCATCCGATTTTTCTCTTGCAAAGGCTCCGTATATCGGAAAAGATTTATTTTCTCAGTGTTTCTTCAGCGCCAAGTGCTTAGTAGCATGCAACCTCCAAAAGTGCCCAAAGCTGATTAACAACCCACTTCCATTTGGAAGGAACAGAACGGAAATGTGTGTTTTTTCCCATGGACCTGGTATCGGTATTACAGGTCACCCATAAGTAGAATCCTCCTGATCAAAGACTAATGTATCTATGAAGCTCGCTTAGATATCCACAACTCATCCCCGGTTTTCAAGATTGACCAAGAACTTCCATTCAAATATGAAGGTTCATCCAGAACAACTCGTTCGCTGAATCCTCCTTTTGATGTCAAGGATAAGCAGCCAACGCAGCCCACGTTTTAAAAACCTTGATATCCCTGCAGCTGAAGCTACCCATCCATCCAGCGGGTCTTATCGCAATAGGCAATCCTTCTACCCCACGTCGATGCACAACAACTCTAAATGTCAAATTCGAGATTTCCAGATTCTACAGTACGGATACCCTATTTGGAAGAAGTGCTTCAGACCAGACATCCTCTCTTTTCTCCGGAGTCATATCCATCCCACAGCATCAAATTATGGCTTCTTTTCGACTCATGCATGTCACGCGTCGTAATCCTCGCGCTTTGCATGTATAGCGCATATACAATAGTTGGCAGTACAGCATGCAGCTGATGATTCTCCACACCCCTTGTTAGTATGTCTCTTTTACCTTGAACCTTCCCCATTCCTTCCACAATATATTGTGCACACTCAATGCGCCCAAGATGATTCGTTGACTCCCTTGAGCGGATGTTCCCCCTCCCCCTCCCCCTCCCCCTATCCGAACCACACCACCAAGCAGTGTTACCGCTTCTCTCCACCTCTACCACGTCTACTATATCCCCATTACCACAATGGAAAAACTGACCCGCACGCCACCAACCAGCATGTCACCACGTTACCAGCTTTCGACCCTGCAGTGAACCCGTCTTAGAGCCTTGGGGGCTGTCTAGGGCTGTCTATTTGCGGCATCTCGCCAGGAAGGATGCTGATGAGGAGTCACGGTCCTATCGGTTTGCACGTAGTCCGCTGCACTTACAGCAGCCTCACTGCAGCTCATCAGCTTCAACGAGCTCTCATTCGGACACCACTGCGACCATACCCAGATTCTTCTCGTCTGAAACCCCCCGCCATGCAGTTAGGGGGAACACAAGGAAGGTCACGGCTACACCAAGATCCTTTCTCTTTCAATATTATCGACCTTTATAAATTCTGTTAATGCGACCTTACCAATTCAATGCATTGTACCACGTGTGGAATCCTGCCTATCTCAAGTATAACAGACCGGCTCTCTTCGTTGATAGGAAGTATTGACTTACCATGTCGGTGTCGAAAAAGTCGAAAGGCTCAGCAATCCAGCCGGAACGACAGTCACTTTTCAGAAAAAAAGAAGCCCAGCCCTGCCTCGTCGAGATCGTCTTTAAAATCTACGGATGAGGAATCTCCATATCATGCCCTGTTCTACTGTTCAAGTGAAGATCACTGTACATTTTACATTGACTTAGATGACGACGATGATGAGAAGGACACACTGGTATCTTCAGTCTCCCCAATGTCCACCTCTCAACCGCCTATATTTCCCGGAAATGGGAACTCGGCTATATTGAATGAGGAGGTATTTATGCACTAGGGTGGCTAATCTTCATGATCTAACCTTTTTGAGCAGTCTAGAGGCAGTAGCGCGTCGCCTATTTCGCTGAGCCCTCCAACACACGATACTCGTCGAGCCAAGTACCACTTGAAGGAACTTGGTACGTTCGCTGATCAGCTTGAGCAGGTGGGTGGCATTCTTTTATTCGTCCCTTCTGTGCGACAGTAGTCTTTTTGTTCCCATCAAGTCTCCAACCATATCGCCATTAGATACGAATGAAGTGACAACACGATGTTCTTCCCAAAATTAGGAAAGAACCCCACCAAAACTAATCAATACATCTAGTCCGCGCTTAGAGCTTTCCCCAGCCGTGGTCGGTCTCGATACAAGCAAGTTATAACAGTTCTCATACAATGGGGCGATGACCCATCAGCTATACAACCTGAAACTGATCGACTTCGGAAAATATTCGAATCGCATTATGGGTTTAAGACTCAGTTATGGCTAATTCCGTCATCGTCTTCTCACCTCAAACTCATGAGTTTAGTGCTACATTTTCTGGAAGATTATGGTTCGAGTGATAATCTAATGGTTGTTTATTATGGTGGGCATGGAGTAATTAACAGTATTGGGCAAACAACTTGGTTAAGGTTAGTAGTTTTCGATTCTGTGAGAATGCATTTGGGCGTCTTCATGTGTGATTTTGTCTCCAATTCTCGCTAATGGTGCCCAGCAAGCAAGAATCTATTTCGCCTTCCCTGGATTGGACTGCTATACAAGGTTTATTCGAGGAGACGGAATCAGACGTCCTTTTCTTACTAGATTGCTGTGCAGTTGCAACGTCCTCGGGAGGTGGCGGCCAAGGTGTTACTGAGACAATCGCGGCTTGTGGACTGGAGCCATGGCCCCCAGGTCCAGAGAGGAATCTTTTCACCAATGCCCTAATCAGTGTCTTAGAGGCTTGGATAACTAGGTCTTCCTTTACGGCTGCTATGTTGCACAGTGAAATCCTAGCCGCAATCAAGCACGAAATTCCAGAACGAAGGAAATGGGCAACAGATCAAAAAATCATCCAAGATCGGAAAACGCCAATTTACATTCTCAATTCAAACGTCTCTACATCCTCAAGTATTGAGTTAGCTAGTAGACGAAACCGAAATAGTGGAACCATCAGTAATCGAGCGAGTGCAAACTTCAGCAGACCAGCTTTGGCTCCATCGCCTCTCAATCCATCACATGTCTTCTCCAAGTTCGACATCTATAATCCTGAAAATCTTCTGAAAACATCTAAGACGGGCGATTTGCAAATACCGCATGTTCTAATAGCAATAGCTCTTGAAGAAGATAAGAATGTGGATATTGATGCTTTATATAGCTGGATTCATGAGATTCCTGCATTGTCCAAGTATGCCGTTGTTGAAGGAATCTACAAGAGCTTTTCTACTGCTCTTCTCTTGTCAATTCCATTGTTAATCTGGGACATGCTACCGGATGATCTTTCTGTATCATTTGTCGCTTATATTCGATCCAGAAATTCATTAGCTAAAGATTCTATCCGGGGGTTTAGCAGGTTGGTTGAAGGTGTAGACGAACCCCAGACTAATACAAAGGAGATTCAGAAGAGCGAGGAGTCAGAACCCCAACACAGAGAACAGCAGACCTATTCTAAAACAGTCGGAGAGAGACGGATTGATGAGCTGATGCGGAAACATACCAAACATCCAACGCTTGAATCGGCTACCTTAATGAGAATTACGAATTTGCATGAACGACCTCAGACAGCGAGCAGTACAGCCTATCCTCCTAATCTTTCCACACAAAGCACAATAACACGACCTTCGACTTCGAGGGGCGTAGATACAGATAAGGAACCATCGAGACACAATAGCCCATACCATTTCAGCGAATCTCCCCGCGACCAGAAAACAATTGGACGTCCGAATATCTCAGCAGGTCGAAATTCCAATCGTCTATTCGACAGCCTCAGTGGTCCTCTGATACCGAGAATTACGACACCACAACAATCCCCCAATGAACGCCCCAAAACTGCGAGAGGGCCTGGACCAAACCGACTTTACAGTCCTTTACATTCAAATCCTTACATACCATCTCAAAACAACTCGCGTTCCGATGTCGGTCAATCAACTCAGGGTTCTACTAGCCTCGATAGTCCTTTCGCAAGAAACACATCCCATTCCTTTGCATTGGAGAAGTATATCCAAGACAACCCATCACCTGGAAGACCCATTCAACAAACTCAATCATCTACAACTCAGTCTGACAACTCAACCATATCAGTACAAGAAATTATCCGTCCTCTACGAACCGAACGTCTCGATCGTGGATCCAGTCGACGAGCAGCAAAACTGGATGCGGCTCTAACCGATATATTCGCCACAACCTCACCCTCAAATGATCCCGCCGCCTTACCAAAAGTAAGGAAAGAAAACAGGAGGTCCGCCAGAATGGAGGAATTCCAGGCGAATGCTCTGGAGACTGAGAAACTCATACACGACCTGCGACAGGAAGCGATTCTCGCACGTGAAGAAGCTCGACGCGCATGGGATGAACTAAGTCGAAGAGAACGCGAAGAACGCGAAAGACTCGCCAAACTGCGGAATGGTGGGACAATAGAGTTCGGAAAATACAGGGTGAGAGCTGTCGGAGAAATCCCAGGAATGAGCGAGAAGGGATCGAAAACGAAAGCTGCTGCTATTCTGGGGACTATTCTAAGTCCCAGGGAAGCAATGAAGGAACATCGACGTTCGCGAAGCGAACCGAGAGGAAAAAAAACATCCACACTCGCGGAGCAAAGGATTAAACTTGTTTACCCACCCGTCCCGCCGCCGAAGGATAGAAGACTTGCCGAGTACGTGAATCAAAGGAGAGAAGCCCAACAAAAAGTCTCGTCCAAGAGACCGGTAGCTGTCTACCAACCACAGCTCCCGGCTCATAAGATACCCCAGCGCAAAGCGAGTCTGGGTGTTTTCCGCCCTCAGCCGAAATTCAAACCAGGTGTTCCAAGGGATGCTGAGTTCCCGTTTCCTGATGCGGATCCGAATGTGCTGAGGCATATGATGTCTTTTGAATCGATGGATCAAACCAATCTTGCGGTCATCGACTCCAATTCTGGCGCTACTTCCGCTATGGTTTCCGGAATCGGCTCGGGCGCTGGCTCAGGTGTCGATGTGAAAGTCGAGGAGGACAGCTATAGAGGACGAAGGAGAAAACCTACTACATATACATTCCTTCACGAGGATTCGGAACTGGGTGGGAAGAGTATGAGAGTGGCATCTTTTAGCTCTGGGAGAGGGGAGAAAGGGAAGGAGAAGCAGAAGCAGAAGCCGAGGAGGAAGGGGAGTCGGCTTGTGAAGAAGCAGGCGGGTGGTGGGGAGAGGGGAAAGGGTGTGAGGAGGGAGGATGTTGTTTTTCCGCATTTGAGGGTTCAAGTTTGAGATTTGAGATTGAAGGAGTGGGAGGACTGGAGAAATTTAGGGCATTGAGTGTGTTTTAAGGATGTGTAAGACGGGATTTTGTTGTTCTTTTTGTGTAAGTCTTACTTGTACATATACTGTAGGTGTCTGATGGATGTCGGTTTTCTCTCTGCAAGGGGCTGTTTGGCTTGTTCTTTGCAAAATAAGTTGAACTCCTATCACAGTAAATCTGGCTATATTCAGGGTGCACTTTATGAACTAGATACCTATTCTACGGCCATCTCAAAACCCCGGCCTCTCCTTCAAGGCAGTATAGCAGGATCCTAGTTTGGCTCGCGTGTTCTTCGTACTTACTTATTTCGCCTACCACAAAGACACTCGTTGAAAGGATATTCTCGCTTATGTCCTTGGGATATCCCGGGCTACCATTGAATTTGTATGATTGTAACGAGTTTCTACTAACCATTGACTTTCATAACTGGAGTTGTTTTGTAAGATACCTGGTTATTACTCTGTACACACTATATAAAAATTCCTTGCACTAAACTTTTAGTACAATTAAAATAAATTGTCTTACGATATATAGGCCAATAAGAAGTAAGAGTTAACAATTATTCTAAAATTTCTATATAACTATTTAGTCTTCCGAGACTTTTAGGATAAAATTACTTCAAGGGAGGTGTGTACAGAGTGATGACCACGTCTCTTACACCCTCATACTATAATTCTGTTTCGTCCCAAAACTAGCTGGCAATCCTTATCCTATGCCAGAAATATATATACATGTATTGGATTCCTTACTCGTATCAAGATCAGCCCTCAGGAAACCATGTTATTATTTTTAAACACGAACATACCTATATGTGCTAGGGAACAAACCTCTTCATTACAAGTAACTGCAACTCGCAGGTCAGCTTCAAGATTCAAGTTCCAAGATGAAGTTTCTTACCACCATCGTCGTTACACTTCTTTAAAGTTCTTTCTGTGATACAAATCTTGGCTTCAAACTCCTATGCGTCCCTTGCGTACGATAAGCAGTGAATCAAAAGCGTGTTAGCCAAACTACTGTTCTGATAAATGTAATGGACCGGAATTCTGGGGTAGCTAAATAATGAACTGTCTGGGATTCCTGAGAACGATTTAAGCTACAGTTCCTTTAGGTAAGTAGTTTGTGCAAGCTAAAGACGTAAAGTACTGTACTCGTATATAGTGGTACAAGTACCCACACCTCACCTGCCCACCTTACTCGTGCGCCCGGGGCACCAGCCCACCCTGGTCAACCGCCTAACCAAAATCCCCCCTTTTTATCTCTTTTTAGCTATATGATGCTAAACACACCTATTTTTACATACAAACTACATTCCTACGCCTAAATTTCATGATCTATCTAGTTAATTTACTATAACTCGCCCTAGACCTCGCTAATTATTTAACGAGATAGTTAAACCTACCTCTAAGTGTATTAAACTTATAACTGTGACAGACGTGCTTCTGGACAGTCGGAACAAACAACACTCTATTCTTAGGACAATAGATGAGGAGAGAAGGCGAGCTCGAGAGAGCTGGGAACTAAATACAGGTCGTGCGCGCTAGTACTAGCGCGCCTCGCCGAGCGAGCATGTGACATCCAACCCTCGTGACCATAACCGTCACAATAACTAAGCTTTATCTGCGTTCGAAATAACACCTTAACCCTAAACAATAATATACTATTTAAAAAACTATAAAAAGATATAATATAAAGAACTAAGAGCGCGTATAAGACTAGGTAAAAGGTATAGGCTTACGTATAATATATACTATAGTATAAATAAGGTTATCCCTAGTTAAAGAAGATATTATTAAGTCTTACTATTTAAAGCTTTATAGCTAAGGTTAGCTTATAAAGCTTTATTAAATTTAACGAATTACTACTAAAATTATTACAGAAAAGGAAAAGAAAGAAAGTACTCTCTAGTATAAACCCCTTAGAAAGAACTAGTATTTAGGCTTCCTATTGTGACGGTCCTGACCATCACGTGCCACTTGTATCACGTGGCGTCGCTCAGCGACCCACACCATGTACTTAAACTCGAGCTCTCTCGAGCTCTCCTCTTCTCCTCAGCTTAGAATCTTTGAATAGATAGTTCTACGATTCCATAACCTACACCTTGGACGCCCACGGGCAACATATCGTACGTGTTGTCACATTATTCTAAGCTCAACCACACTGCCTGGGAAGGCTTTACTGAATATCCCTTCCTGTCTATCCGTCGCGGTAGAAGGACCCTACGATCCTCATTTGCCTAGCCGCAGAGCTTTTCAAAGGGACTTGAGAAGATCCAGCGAGCGGAGCGCCCTGGATATACGCTAATTTAGAAGACAGACTTTCTTTACGCGTACACCTTACCTTTACGACCTATAGTCACAACCTTATCTTTACAACATATTCACTAGTTGCTACGATGGTACCAAAAGCGCGTCCCGCGGGAGCGTACCAAAAGAACTCCTTAAGAGCAGGACAAAGCTCTACCGACAATGCCGACACCCAGGACAACACAATCCAGGTCGACGACGGCACACCCCTAGCTGTTAGTTACATGTAGCAAGACTCCGACTACGACGATGCCGAGGAGGTTAACGTATCCTAGCTTCAAGAGCAGATCCGCGTCCTCTCTAAGAACCAGTCTAATACCGATAATATGCTGAGCCAGATCCTCGATCGACTTACTACTTTAGGCGGTACAAACAATAACCCACCGGCAACCCCGTTACCTTTACCTCAATATGTCGCTCAATCCATCGAACGCAATACCCCTGATTCTGCGACACCAAGCTCGAGTACTAGCCACAAGTACTCAAAGAAACAGCCAGACCCACAGCTCTTATCTAATGGACAAGACCCTACTTTTCCTAGCTGGAAGATCCAGATTCAAGGCAAATTTAGGAGCAACGCAGACCACTTTCAAGACGAAGAAGACAAGATGCTTTACCTGTTCAACCGTACTACTGGAGACGCTTAGCGACACCTTCAGCCACGCTACGATGAAGACTCCCAGACACGTTTTGCCTCTGCTAGAGAGATGATCGAGTACCTTGCTTCTATCTACACAAACCCGAACTAAGTACGAGACGCTAGATACGAGTATAACCATCACTGTACTATAAAGACAACTCAGACGTTCGCTGAGTTCCAGACCCAGTTCCTACACCTAGCAGGAGAAGTACAAATCCCTCAAGACAGCCTCCGCTTAGACTTGTACGACAGACTAACGACACCCCTCCAGAGAGGAATAGCCCCAATTCTACGGACTCTCAGCACATACCAGGAGTTGTCAGTAAGCTGCTTGTCTTTGGATACTGAGTTAAAGCGTATTACCGTAAGAGAGGAGCGCCAGAAGCGATATAGAGGAAAGTTAACTACACAAGCCCTACAAGCTTCAGCCTTAGCGCCGACATCTGACTCTGTTCCACACTCTCAACGCTCTACGTCCGACACATCATCGAGTACTACAAACCTTGCCCCTAAGCGCGCCACTAGTGAAAAGCCCCGACCAAACGAAGCAAGACGCCCAGTGCCTACAGATGCTAACATTGAGCCTACCTGTTACAACTATTATAAGAAGGGACACTTTGCTGCTACGTGCTTAGAGCCAAAGCGAGTAGAGGTCAAGGAGATTGAAGGAGAACTAGCGGACGAGGAGCTCGTGTACGATTCGGGAAAAGAGGAACCCTAGGCCAAGACTC